>JXCR01051925.1:140854-197960 GCA_002079205.1 Phalaenopsis hybrid cultivar
ATTTCACCTTGTCGGTGCATGAAAATTTGCATTTCACTTTTAAAAAGTTAGAATGTTCCTATTGATGAGATATGAAGAGTTGTGTGGTATAAATGTAAAGTTTAGGTATCAATATATAAATACATAAGAATAGGGTGGCATGTATGTAAATGCGCCATTTTTTTTCTAAAATAAATGTTTTTTAAACCCACTCAAGTGAGAGAACTCCATAAAGTTCATAAACCGCACACTGCAAATGCGGTCGAGGAAGACGACTACTAGAAAGAGGAACGTCGCCGCGTCGCCGGAGCTAGATCGGCCTTCCATTGACTCTCCGGGCGTCGAGCTTAACCGATCCTCCGTCCACCCTGGCACGTCCATACGACCAGTTGCCTCTCTTCTCAACCACCATGCCGGATACGTAGCGGAAGATGAGCAGCGATGGCTTAGTGATGAGCCCGTCGAAGATCTCAGCAATAATACTGGAAGAATCGTAGGGTTAGGAGGAGTTACGAACCCTCGCAGCTTTCCTTACAGCGTGAAGCAGCAGTGCTGGGAGAAGGCTGAGAAGGTGAAGGGGCGGGATCCTGAGAGATGGCGGAGGGATCCTTTCGGGAACATCATGTTTCGGAAGCTCGTAGGCTGCCCCGGTTGTCTCTGCCACGATTACGACCACATCGTTCCTTATTCCAAGGTCTTTCTTTATCCACACTCTGTCTGTGTTTTGTTCTTGTAGATTGATTATATCTAGGATCGATGAGATTTTTTTGTCTTAGTTTCTGTTTAGAGAGTTGGTAACTAGTTCCTGGATCTTATTATGTTCATGGCTTATACCAAGGCCAAGTTTGGCTGTAACTTATAGTTGCAGCCAGAGGGTCTGTTTGGGGGTAGCTGTAGTTGTTTGAAGAAGCAATCGTAAAGTTGTTACAGAAGAAACTATTTTTCAAAAAGTTACGTTTAGCTTTCGGACAGCTACCACACTTTAACAACTCATATTGAAAAAAATACAGCTTTCTAAAATTTCTTAAAAATAGAAAGAATGCACTTCCTAAAAAGAACTGTAGTAGCAATTTGAAAAGCAAAGTAGGTTGCAAGCTGGCCTAAACAGATCCTGAATTTACATTAAATAGGATTTATCAAATCCAATAAATTCGATTATCAGTGCGATAAAGATGATTTTGTGACCGACGATTAGAACAATTCTTAAATATGTTTCATAATCGGATTTACTATATCTGAATTTACATCCTAAAAGAGACGAAACGCAAAAAATTTTAATTTAACAGAGAGTTTGATTTGATTTTTGCTTTTTTGATGTTTGGTTGGATTTACACTAAATCCATGGCTAAATCTTCTTTAAATGATGCTGTCAAACACCGCCTAAATAGGATTTATCAAATTAAATCTTTAACTAGATTTATCAAATCCAGATTGTGACGAAGGAGCTGACGAGCGAGGGCAGAATAAATCTTCCTCACAATTGGATTTGCTAAATTAAATCATNGAGAGATTTAAAACAAGTAGTTAAGGAATATTTACATACGTACCACTCAGTTTTTATGTATTTACATATCTAACACTTTAATTTTCATTTTTTACATATTTGTCATCTTACCACTTTTTAAAACTTAAATTAGTTGTATTTTTTTATGCGATCGGAATGATTTGGGTGGTATAAATGTAAAATAAAATAAAATTTAGAGATTTGACAAAGCTTGTTCTTGCAGGTCCTATCTTCATCTTACTCCTAGTCAGTCGACATGGTAAACTTGCAAAAAAAAAATTTACAAATTTTGTACGCTTGTTTCTTTCAGCATTTTACCTTCTTGTAAGCTTAGAGTTACATACATAGCACTCGAAGTATTACTATTTGTAAAACTAGCACGGGGTGACTTTTTGTACCGCCCAACCAATTAATTGTGCGTGTCACTATCAAACCATCGAGAATTTGACTTAAATGAAAATACGAGTTTACGTTTTTATCATGAATTTTGAAAAATGAATGAAAAAAGTTGTTAGATTTGTAAATAGCAATGTTTGTAATTGCTCGCTTGTTTGAAATGGTTTAATTGTTCATTTTAATTTTTTTCCGCTCAAATTTAACTCGAATGATTTAAAAAAAAAAAATTTGATTGCGGTGATCGACTGTGAAGATCGGTCTGCATGCAGTGTCCGTATGGAATAATTTCTCTAATGGCTACAGGATAATAAAGAAATAATTTGGTGGTTATTATTTTTCTTTTTTTTTTTATTTTAAAATTTTGAAACAAAAATAAGCTTCATTGTCACTTTTTAAGTGTTCTAATTTTTATTATTAGTATTTTTTTTTTAAAATAAACTGGCTAAAGAGCTAATGAGTCTTGATTCAAGCTGGTTTGAGCTTGTTTAGTTAGCTTTTTCACTCAATTTAAGAGTCAAGCCTAAGTCGGCTTGGCTCACTTGCACTCGTTGCTTTCACTCTGAGTGCAAACAAGTTGAGTTTGTATGAGCTTATTATTTGCTTCTGTTTCGCTTTGTTTAAAAATTTTTATATTCAAAATGAGCGCACTAGTTTTATATTGTTAGTGAAAAATAATAATTTTCATATAATTAAGAAGATTGCTACTTTAATATTATAAATATAATTTCAAAAAGTTACATGATATGTTATTGTTGAATCTTAAACTATTCTTAAATCTCAATTGTGGGTAGGGTTGTCAAAATAGCTTACTGTTCGCGAACAGTTCGTGCTCTGCTTGTTAAGAAGTTTGTGTTCGGCTCATTAGCTAAGTTAACGAGCCGAACACGAACATATATTTGTTGGTTCGTGTTCCGCTCATTTTGGCTCGAAATACTACTAATTCATTATATATATATATATCTTTGATGAGTACTATTTTTAAAAATTTTAATTGACTGCAAGACTATAAAGATTTATAATCAATTAAAAATATTAATGAAGAAAATAAAATAAAAATTATTAATTTAGATTCAAATGATGATTTAAATCTTGCCTCATTTCTTAACATCTTATTGCTACGTGATTAGGGTTGTCAAAATAACTCTTTGTTCGTGAACGACTCGTGTTCGGCTCGCTAAGCAAATGAGTTGAACACGAACACACTTTTTGAGCTCGAAGTATAAACGAGCTCGCTCGTGTTCAGCTTTTTTACACCCTTAATTGTGGGCAAGTATACTTCGAAAATGAAAGGGAAATGTTGATCCTTTCCTATATGGATCGTCATTTTGTTCGCCCTTAGGCTGACAAGTCGTTCATCTTTTAATGTGATCGACCTTCTTGGTTCCGTCGACTGGATGCTTCACCACACTGAATGGTGGCTCTTTACACTTGTCGAGAATGCACTTTCTAACATAAACTTCAATTTTTACATAAATTTCACCTTGCCGGTGCATGAAAGTTTGCATTTCACTTTTAAAAAGTTAGAATGTTCCTATTGATGAGATATGAAGAGTTGTGTGGTATAAATGTAAAGTTTAGGTATCCATATATAAATACATAAGAATAGGGTGGCATGTATGTAAATGCGCCATTTTTTTTTCTAAAATAAATGTTTTTTAAACCCACTCAAGTGAGAGAACTCCATAAAATTCATAAACCGCACACTGCAAATGCGGTCGAGGAAGACGACTACTAGAAAGAGGAACGTCGCCGCGTCGCCGGAGCTAGATCGGCCTTCCATTGACTCTCCGGGCGTCGAGCTTAACCGATCCTCCGTCCACCCTGGCACGTCCATACGACCAGTTGCCTCTCTTCTCAACCACCATGCCGGATACGTAGCGGAAGATGAGCAGCGATGGCTTAGTGATGAGCCCGTCGAAGATCTCAGCAATAATACTGGAAGAATCGTAGGGTTAGGAGGAGTTACGAACCCTCGCAGCTTTCCTTACAGCGTGAAGCAGCAGTGCTGGGAGAAGGCTGAGAAGGTGAAGGGGCGGGATCCTGAGAGATGGCGGAGGGATCCTTTCGGGAACATCATGTTTCGGAAGCTCGTAGGCTGCCCCGGTTGTCTCTGCCACGATTACGACCACATCGTTCCTTATTCCAAGGTCTTTCTTTATCCACACTCTGTCTGTGTTTTGTTCTTGTAGATTGATTATATCTAGGATCGATGAGATTTTTTTGTCTTAGTTTCTGTTTAGAGAGTTGGTAACTAGTTCCTGGATCTTATTATGTTCATGGCTTATACCAAGGCCGAGTTTGGCTGTAACTTATAGTTGCAGCCATGGTCTGTTTCGGGGTAGCTGTAGTTGTTTGAAGAAGCGGTCGTAAAGTTGTTACAGAAGAAACTATTTTTCAAAAAGTTATGTTTATTTTGAAAAAGTTAGACTGTAGCTTTCGGACAGCTACCACACTTTAACAACTCATATTGAAAAAAAAAAACTAAAAATAGAGAGAATGCAGTTCCTAAAAAGAACTGTAGTAACAATCTGAAAAGCAAAGTAGGTTGAAAGCTGGCCTAAACGGATCCTGAATTTACATTAAATAGGATTTATCAAATCCAATAAATTCGATTATCAGTGCGATAAAGATGATTTCGTGACCGACGATTAGAACAATTCTCAAATATGTTTCATAATTGGATTTACTATATCTGAATTTACATCCTAAAAGAGACGAAACGCGAAAAATTTTAATTTAACAGAGAGTTTGATTTGATTTTTGCTTTTTTGATGTTTGGTTGGATTTACACTAAATCCATGGCTAAATCTTCTTTAAATGATGTTGTCAAACACCGCCTAAATAGGATTTATCAAATTAAATCTTTAACTAGATTTATCAAATCCAACTTGTGACGAAGGAGCTGACGAGCGAGGGCAGAATAAATCTTCCTCACAATTGGATTTGCTAAATTAAATCATTCTCTAGATTTATCAAATCCAGAATGTGACGGAGGAGTTGGCGAGTAAAGACAGAGTAAAGCTTCCTCGCAATTGGATTTAGTAAATTTGGATTTACGTCGGAAAAACAATTGAATGCCGGAAAAAAGAAATAATAATAGTAATAGAACGCGAGNGGGAGTTGGCGAGTAAAGACAGAGTAAAGCTTCCTCGCAATTGGATTTAATAAATTTGGATTTACGTCGGAAAAACAATTGAATGCCGGAAAAAAGAAATAATAATAGTAATAGAACGCGAGAAGTAAATGTGAAAGAGTGGAAAGAGATGAGATAGAGAGGGAAAATCCACCATCCATTTTGGGGTATCTATATACATACCACCCAATTCCTATATATTTACATAACTAACAACTAATCTTACTACCCAAATCTTTCAAATCAAATAAAAAATACCACCGTTTTAACTTTTAAATAGTAAAATACATCTTTTCAAGCATAGGCAAGATGGCATGTATGTAAAAATTAAAATTTGTGTTAGATATATAAATGTGCATACATAAGAATTAAGTGTTATTTGTAGATCTACCTATTTTTTTAGGGAGATATAAAAAGTGTTAAGAAATTTGATAATAAGCTCTAACTCGAAACTAAAGCCGATACTTCACTCGCTTTCTTTATGTTAGTTTGNCTTTGTGTTAGATATATAAATGTGCATACATAAGAATGAAGTGTTATTTGTAGATCTACCTATCTTTTTAGGGAGATATAAAAAGTGCTAAGAAATTTGATAATAAGCTCTAACTCGAAACTAAAGCCGATACTTCACTCGCTTTCTTTATGTTAGTTTGNAAATGTATGTAAATATGAAAGCATTCAAATCTTTAATATTGCATCAAAAACAACTCTATTAATATTTTAAAAAAGTGAAATACACATTTTTATGCATAAGTTTGAAACAACAAAGTGCAATTTATGTAAATGTAAAAGCTTAGGTATGAGATATGTAAATTGTGCGCTAGGTATATAAATTTTGCTATATTTTTATTTGGTTGTCTTAAGACTCTTAAGGCAAACATGCTACTTGAATAAGGAGAGTCTTTGTTAAAATTGTTTAAGTCTCTTACTTGATTAAAGGATGGAGTCTTGAAAGGCGATTTAAACCTTTTTAACAATTGGAAGATTTATGTACAAACCACTCAATTTATATATATTTACATATCTAACGCCTAAACTAAAATGTTTACATATATATCCCACATTACCTGTATGAAAAGGTGTATTTCACTATTAAAAGTTAAAATAGTGTATTTTTGTGTCCCTCTTCTTAGTGCTGTCAACTATAAATTTGTTTATTTACATTTTGTCTTTCATTCATTAGATTAATGACCTATTTGCTTATTTACAAACTCAATAACATCTAAAAGTAGGTGTAAAGTTATTTGAGAATTGAAACAAAATCATCCAAAAAACTTTTCAACACAGTCAAGTAGACAATTTAGGAGTATCAAGATCGCCTCCTCTATTTGTTTATTCCTAGTTGAAGTTCACATTTCAATTTTAATCTGCCTTGTAATTTTGCATTTCTCAGGGTGGGAAGAGCACATTGGAGAATTGTCAGGTTGTTCAGGTACAGAAATTTATGTGTTTGAAGAACTTNAAGCCTCCCTCTTCCTTCCTTTCCTTTCTCTCCCCTTCTTCTTTTTTTTTTCTTGCTTCGTCTTTCTTTCCTTTCTTACCATCCTAGGCTCTTTATAATTTTAATACATTCTCCTTCTAGTTTTAAATCAAAACGGAAATCTAATTTTATTTCCTTGTTTTAAAAGTTCTAAAATCTGATTTTATTCTCTTTCTTATTTTAGTGTTTTCAAATTGGGTCAAATCTCTTAGGATTTGAGGTGTATAGGGTTAGCGGTCTTGTTTTTTATATCTGAAATCTTGTTTTAGCCTTAGTATTTTCCCTTTATGGGTTGTATCCGAAATCGAGATAGTGCTCCAGCTATCCCTCGTCTGAGGTGGTGATCGTCTCCACTGGTATCTACCCTTCCACTCTTTTCTGCTGCTGTCCGCCCCTCCTTTTCCAGCGCTACAGCAGGCCTCCACCCCTCCTAGCCTTTGCCCAGCGTATGCTAGATTCCTCCCTGCACAACCAGCAGCCTCCACCCCAGGCTCCTGCCCTTTGCAGGCCGCCCCACTGCTCCCCTGCCTTTGCAGGCCACTGTGAGTCCACTCTGCCCAGCAAGCCGCCTCCTCTGCTCCCTGCCCCAGCAGGTCTTCCATCATCATCTTTGCCTCTAGCAGGCCTCCCTTTCTTGCTCAGCCAGATTCCAGTCACCTACATTGTTCTCTTCTACTTCCAGCTGCGGTTCGACGCCTCCACTAGCACTACCTTGCTGTCCCACCCTTCAAACAGCAGCAAGATACTTTCCCACCTACAATCTTCCTCCATCCGGCCTTCACCGCAACCACCAGCATCCACCTCCACTCCGGAGTTTTTACTCAAGCTTGTTGCGTCTTTATTTGTTGAGTATTTATTTGTAATGTTTTGTTTTATGTTTTGATTTATGTGGTGTTTTTCTTCTCTTTTGATTCATCGTTGTAACCGTCCTTTTAAGTTATTAATAAATTCGTATTTTGCGTCGTGGTTTGGGTTAACTCCAATATCAAAAACTTTACAAGAGCTTGATTGCCATAAAATATTCTTATTTACCTCATGAAACGCATAAAAATGGTGGAATTTGTTCTTAAACTTTATGTTATGATAATTTTAAGGAAAATTTACATAAGTAGCACACAATGCTAATGTTTTTTCAACTTATGTATTCTCATATGTCACACCTGAACTTGCGTAGTTACACATATAGCACTTTGGTGCTTTAAAATCATGCATGGAAAGGTGTATTTGACTTATAAAAAGTGATAATAGTGTTTTTATTTTTTTTAATATTAAAGATTTGATTGATATGTGTGTAAATATGAAAGTTTAGATGTGAGATTATGTAAATACATAAGAATTATGTGCTATATATGTAATAGTGCTATGGTTTCCGTCCACAGGATGTGGTTGAGATAATGAAGGAGTCTTTGTACGACAAATTCGTCGATGAGCACGGCTTTGTGGATTTTGCAAGGAGCGGTGGGATGAGCCAGCAGAAAGAAGCTAAAAGATTCTTGAGCGCTCTCAACAAACAATCTGAACTTCAACAGAAGGATTGTTTCTCTATTTCTGTAAGTATTTGTACCTTAGCAACTGCAAAACATAACAAAGCAGGGAAAAATTTCTGTCTGGACTCCGAACGTAGTTTTACTTGCGGACTCCAATAATATGTCACCACGTGTGCTACATCGCGGAGGTTATTTCGGAGTTGTTATTTATTTATTTATTTTTGGGATTATTGAAGAGAAATTCATATATTTTACTTCAATGACTCCGAAATAACCTCCGCGGTGTTATTTCGGGGTTGTTGAAAAGAAACTCATATATTGCACATCAATAACCCGGAAATAACATAACGGAGATTATTTAGGGGTTATTTCAGGGTTATTGTGGAGTCTGCAGTTCCATTTTAATATTTTTTAGGTGGGTCTGATATAACATACATGACGGTATATTACCGGGAGTCCGCACGCAGAGCTACGTCCGGAGTCCAGACAAAAAATTTTGAGAACAAAGCAGAGCATGAATTTTATGGGGCAATTACATACAAGTCCACCCAAAACTTACTATTTATAAATCAAACCACCCTCTTTCTTTCATTTTCAAATACTCACTCAAATATTAAAATTCATGGTAAAACCCCAACCCATATTTTGCATGAGTACATCTGTTCGGTAGTTTCAAAAAATAACCTGGATGGTTAAATTATAAATATCAATGTTTCGGGTGGTCCGAACGTAAATATCCCTTTCATTTCACTCTTAGGGCTTGTTTGTAAAACATAAACTTTATCATGATATTAAAGATTAAAGTATAGCTGTTTTTAAAGTACTCAAAATAATAGAAACAAAAATTAAAAAAATATGTAAAAAAACACACTAAATAATTTATTTTTAAGAACAAAAACAAGAACAAAAAACAAAATTGACCTCAAACAAGCTCTGAATCCAATAATTTCTGAAATTTCTTTTAGGAAATATACAGTTTGGCAGATAGGATTGGTTTGAGAGTTCCAGACCTAGACGCTCTGGTTGATAACTTGAACAGTGCTGGCTATCTCCTTAAGAAAGGACCCAAGATGTATCAGGTACTTCGTTTATAGATCATGAATTTGCATTTAGTAGCTTTTGAAATCTATTATATTTTTGGAAGATTTACATGCATACCCCTCAATTTCTATGCATTTACATAACTAACACCCAAACCTCAATTTTCACCATGAAAAGGTGTATTCTGCTTTTTTAAAATGTTAAAATAATGCTATTATTAATGGGATATGAAGGAGTTGGATGATATAGATGTAAAGTGCAATGTTTTTGTGTTACATATGTAAATATAGAATAAATGGAGGGTATGTTTGTAAATGCCCCAATATTTTACTGAGGGAGCAAGGGAAATGAAACCATTACTTATTAAGAATGAGTTTTACCATGAGGAAAAATTATTGCATTAGGACACCTGATACAAATTTGCATCAGGTGTCTAATAACAGAATGTCATGTGGCAACCCGGGTCCGAACATTGTATGTCATTGGGCCTAAATTGACACATGGTCCCCTGTTATTGAACATCTGATGCAAATTTGCATCAATGTCCTCATGCAATAATTGAGGGAGAGAGAGAGAGAGAGAGATTTAAAACAAGTAGTTAAGGAATATTTACATACGTACCACTCAGTTTTTATGTATTTACATATCTAACACTTTAATTTTCATTTTTTACATATTTGTCATCTTACCACTTTTTAAAACTTAAATTAGTTGTATTTTTTATGCGATAGGAATGATTTGGGTGGTATAAATGTAAAATAAAATAAAATTTAGAGATTAGAAATATTGTCAAATCTATCTGACAAAGCTTGTTCTTGCAGGTCCTATCTTCATCTTACTCCTAGTCAATCGACATGGTAAACCTGATTTTTCACTGATTCGTTGTGTAAATATTTTAATCAACTTGCAAAAGAAAATTTTACAAATTTTGTACGCTTGTTTCTTTCAGCATTTTAACTTCTTGTAAACTTAGGGTCCGTTTGGGGCAGTTTATTTGATGCGGTGACGTTTTGAAAATGCACCTGGTCTGCTTATTTGGGTAAACTGCGTTTTGATAGTTTATGCTTTTTCAAAATAGTGAAAACAACATTTTCACACCGCACTTGTCTCACAGCTTTCTGACTTCGGTCTAGTTTTTTCAAAAAAAATAAAATTTTTTTAGTAGCTATCGCACGTAGCTTATCAGCATATTATTTTTAATCAGTTTATCAGCAGATTATTCAATAAGCTTCAATTACCCTCAAACAGACATACCTAGCACTCGAAGTATTACTATTTGTAAAACTAGCACGGGTGATTTTTCGTACCGCCCAACCAATTAATTGCGCGTCACTATCAAATCATTGAGATTTTGACATAAATGAAAAATATGAGTTTACGTTTCTATTATGAATTTTGGAAAATGAATGAAAAGGTGTTAGATTTGTAAATAGCAATGTTTCAAATGTAATTGCTCACTTGTTTGAAATAGTTCAATTGCTCATTTCAATTTTTGTCGGGCTTAAATTTAACTCGAATGATTTAAAAAATTGATAAAAACTGACAAAAAAAAAAAACAGCAGCATTTACATACAGACCCTTGTTTATAAATCAACCAACATATTGCTTGTGTTTTTAATTTTTATGAAATTCTTAATAGTTTGATTGTAGCACTCCGAAATACATTTGTTACTTGGGGTTAATTTGTAAATATCGGGTGATTTATATGTAATCATTCCAAAAAAATAAAAATAAAAATAAGTTATAATTACTATTATTTATTATAAGGTTTATATTTTAATAAATTGAGCTTAAAACAATTATTTATGTTCGGCAAATAACTTAAATATAATTTATTTAATGAACGAGCTATTAATAAATAATGAGCTTGTTTTAATGTTGGCCTATGGATTTTAATGGGCACGAAAAATTATTTTATAATGACACAACATGTAGAGTTGTATGCGGTCTTCGATCTCCATCGTCGATCACTACAAATATGTATTTCAGTGGACTTCACTTTTAACTTAAAAAAAAAAATTTTTTTTTTATTGCGGTGATTGACGGTGGAGATTGGTCTGCATGCAGTGTCCGTATGGAATAATTTTTCTAATGACTAATGACTACAGGGTAATAAATAAATAATTTGGTGGTTATTATTTTTCTTTTTTTATTTTAAAATTTTGAAACAAAAATAGGCTTCATTGACACTTTTTAAGTGTTCTAATTTTTATTATTGGTGTTTTATTTTTTAAATAAGCTGGCTCAAGAGCTAATAAGTCTTGATTCAAGCTGGTTTGAGCTTGGTTTGTTAGCTTTTTCACTCAGTTTATGAGTCGAGCCTGAGTCGGCTTGGTTCACTTGCACTCCTTGTTTTCACTCTTGAGTGCAGACAAGTTGAGTTTGTACGAGCTTATTATTTGCTTCTGTTTCGCTTTGTTTAAAAATTTTTATATTTAAAATGAGCGCACTAGTTTTATATTGTTAGTGAAAAATAATAATTTTCATATAATTAAGAAGATTGCTACTTTAATATTATAAATATAATTTCAAAAAGTTAGATAGGTATGCCAACACATGATATGTTATTGTTGAATCTTAAACTATTCTTAAATCTCAATTGTGGGTAGGGTTGTCGAAATAGCTTATTGTTCGCGAACAGTTCGTGCTCTGCTTGTTAAGAAGTTTGTGTTCGGCTCATTCGCTAAGTTAACGAGCCGAACACGAACATATATTTGTTGGTTCGTGTTCCGCTCATTTTGGCTCGAAATACTACTAATTCATTATATATATATATATCTTTGATGAGTACTATTTTTAAAAATTTTAATTGACTGCAAGACTATAAAGATTTATAATCAATTAAAAATATTAATGAAGAAAATAAAATAAAAATTATTAATTTAGATTCAAATGATGATTTAAATCTTGCCCCATTTCTTAACATCTTATTGCTACGTGATTAGGGTTGTCAAAACAACTCTTTGTTCGTGAACGACTCGTGTTCGGCTCGCTAAGCAAACGAGTCCAACACGAACACACTTTTTGAGCTCGAAATATAAACGAGCTCGCTCGTGTTCAGTTCTTTTACACCCTTAATTGTGGGCAAGTATACTTCGAAAATGAAAGAGAAATGTTGATCCTTTCCTATAAGGATCGTCATTTTGTTCGCCCTTAGGCTGACAAGTCGTTCATCTTTTAATGTGATCGACCTTCTTGGTTCCGTCGACTGGATGATTCACCACACTGAATGGTGGCTCTTTACACTTGTCGAGAATGCACTTTCTAACTTATAAACTTCAATTTTTACATACATTTCACCTTGTCGGTGCATGAAAATTTGCATTTCACTTTTAAAAAGTTAGAATGTTCCTATTGATGAGATATGAAGAGTTGTGTGGTATAAATGTAAAGTTTAGGTATCAATATATAAATACATAAGAATAGGGTGGCATGTATGTAAATGCGCCATTTTTTTTCTAAAATAAATGTTTTTTAAACCCACTCAAGTGAGAGAACTCCATAAAGTTCATAAACCGCACACTGCAAATGCGGTCGAGGAAGACGACTACTAGAAAGAGGAACGTCGCCGCGTCGCCGNCAATGTATGTAAATATGAAAGCATTCAAATCTTTAATATCGCATCAAAAACAACTCTATTAATATTTTAAAAAAGTGAAATACACATTTTTATGCATAAGTTTAAAACAGCAAAGTGCAATTTATGTAAATGTAAAAGCTTAGGTATGAGATATGTAAATACATATGAATTGTGTGCTAGGTATATAAATTTTGCTATATTTTTATTTGGTTATCTTAAGGCTCTAAGGCAAACATGCTACTTAAGTCTCTTACTTGATTAAAGGATGGAGTCTTGAAGGGCGATTTACACCTTTTTAACAATTGGAGGATTTATGTACAAACCACTCAATTTATATATATTTACATATCTAACGCCTAAACTAAAATGTTTACATATATNCGGCTATAATAATCAATGCAGTAGTTAATAGAAGCTACATTTTGTCACCTCAGTTCAGTTGCTACGTTACAAAAATTGTGAAGGGCATTTACATACGTAGCACCCAATTCTTATGTATTGACTTATCTCACACTAAATTTTCATATTTACACACATAGCACTCAAATCTTTAATATTACATAAAAAATAGCATGATTGCCACTTTTTAAAAGTGAAATACAACTTTTTGTGCATAGATTTTAAGCACCAAAGTGTTATTTATGTAAATATGAAAGTTTAGGTGTGAGATATGTAAATGCATAAGAATTTTGTGCTACGTATGTAAATTTTCCAAATTGTTAACTTGTTAGTCATTGTCATCAATTTTTCTTTTTTTAAATGATTCATTTTCTTACCGGTCTTTATGCTCTTTAATTTAGCTGATGAATGAAAGTCCTTGTTGCTTATAAAATTCGACTAGTCTTGTCCTCAAGATTATGTGATGCACTCTAATTGTATGTGAATTATGAGATATGTAAATGCATAAGAATTTCGTGCTACGTATGTAAATTTTCCAAATTATTAACTTGTTATTCATTGTCATCAACTTTTCTTTTTTTAAATGGTTCAGTTTTTCAGCCGTCTTTATGCTTTTTAATTTAGCTGATGAATGAAAGCTTGTCCTTGTTGCTTAGAAAATTCGACTAGTCTTGTCCTCAAGATTATGTGATGCACTCTAATTGTATGTGAATTATTCTATTGTTTGATACAATAGAGTTTCATAGATTCATTTAGTTTAATATGCTATCATTTTTTTGTTCTTGTGACTCCCTTTATAATAAAGGATGTCTTAGGGGCACGGGTGTTTAATACACTTCTAGAATCTGTTGTGAATTTTGATGGAATCAACAACAACAACAACAAGTCTTTATCCCACTAAGTGGGGCCAGCTAATAAATTGATCATTTTTTATACATTATGCCCAAGTCTCTCTAGGTCTGCCTCTAACTTTCTTAACATAAGTAGAATCTAAAATATCTACTCTCATAACTAGATTATCAGATGATCGACGTTTCATGTGACCAAACCATCTAATACGTTTCATTCTAATTTTGTCTGCCACTGAAGCAAACACCAACCCTATCATGGATATAATCATTTCACATTTTGTCTCTAAGTGTAAAGCCACTCATCCACCTAAGTATTCTCATCTCGGCAACACTTAACTTAGCTTTATACTTCTCTTTTAAAGGCCAACATTTAGTGTCATAGAGCATTGCAAGTCTCACCACTATCTTATAAAATTTTCCTTTCAGTTTAAGTAGTAATTTCTATCACACAATAGGTCTGAAACATTCCTCCACCTCAACCAAACGACTTGAATTCTACTAATAGCATCCACATATATATTGCCATCACTTTCAACAATAGACCCGAGATATCTAAAGCGTTCACACCTTTTAATAATCTTATCACCCATACTTACCATTGTTACAACTTTGTCACTAGAGCTATTATTTACTAAAATTACATACCATATACTCAGTTTTTGTTCTACTCAAATGAAATGCAGACCTCCATAATTCAAGTTTTTCGNCCACATATATATCGCCATCACTTTGAACAATAGACCCGAGATATCTAAAGCTTCACACCTTTTAATAATCTTATCACCCATACTTACCATTGTTACAACTTTGTCACCAGAGCTATTACTACTCAAATTACATACCATATACTCAGTTTTTGTTCTACTCAAATGAAATGCAGACCTCCATAATTCAAGTTTTTCGTGAGCTTTTTTTCTAGTCTTATCCACAAGAAGGATGTGACCAGTGAAAAACATACACTAGGTACATTCTCCTGTAAATGTCCAGTAATAGCATCCATAACTAAGCAAGAAGATATGGGATTAAAGCCGATCCCTAATGTAATCCAACTGAAATAGAAAATATTTGGTCAATCCTCCGTCTGTTTGAACACAAGTAACAACTCTAGTATACATATCTTTAATGACTTGAATGTAAGTAATATCAACACCTTTCTNTCAGTGAAAAACGTACACCAGGTACATTCTCCTGTAAATGTCCAGTAATAGCATCCATAACTAAAGCAAAAAGATATGGGATTAAAGCCGATCCCTAATGTAATCCAACTGAAATAGAAAAATATTTGGTCAATCCTCCGTCTATTTGAACACAAGTAACAACTCTAGTATACATATCTTTAATGACTTGAATGTAAGTAATATCAACACCTTTCTTCTCTAAAACTCTCCAATAGATATCTCTTGGAACATTATCGTAAGATTTTTCTAAATCAATAAAATCATATCTAGTTCCTCCTTATTCTCTTTGTACTTCTCCATCAAACCTCTCAATTGAATTTTTATACAATCAACAATGCTATAAAAAATGAACTTTTGTGAGAAGGGAAATTTTTAATCTTAAAATTATCTTAAGTTATTTTTCATGAAATTTGAAAATGGAGCTAAAAGGTTTTTATCTTATATTAGAAATTCATTTAATTTTTATTTATGAAATTTTAAAACTTAACAATATTCAAAAGCACTTTAGTCACTTTGGTTAAAATTCTTAAATTGATCATGCAGTTGCTCTCTATAGTACATAAATTGAAAATAGTATTAAATTCACTTAAGTTAATAATACATATGAACCAAATTAAATTGTTTTAACAAAATTCTATGAAACTGTCTGGTTAGATCCTCTAAACAAAATTTTATAACTTATCTATCCACTTTTAAAATAGTTTATGATTATACATTTTTGGATATCTTTCAACTTCCTACCTCACGCTAGCCCCAGTGCCCTTCCTACAAATTACTCAATAACATTCTGGTCTTTTTGTTGGTGCACCTGACACCGATGCCTTTACTAAAGGGCATTGCACCCTAGATATAGGCAATGTTGTCTTTAGTCTTGAGGCAGATGGTGGGTGCCATTGCTGCTTCAGACTAGTTGGTCTCATTATTCGATGTCGTGGCTTCTCACTTTCTCTAGCTCGAAGTTCATCGGTATCTGTTTTGTCTTTTCAAATGACTACTCCGGTGCTACCCCCTCTTATGGCTACTCATGCCCTTATGGATTATCCCTTGCCTTGTGCGCCACTTTCATTTTCTAAAGGTGGATAACTCCAAGTTCTTTGCCCGACTTCTCTGATTTCCGTTTGTATTTTAGTCGGGGACCTGTAACATATCATTACAAGTTGACATCCTCATGTAAAGATATCTAGGTTAGCATCACTTTTTTAGTTCCTTTCACTTTCGTCCCGGTATGAAGATTATTTGCAAATTCATGATTTTTTTAAGTTTGATTGAGAGTTATACTGTTTGATTTATTGATTCTNAATTATTTGCAAATTCATGATTTTTTTAAGTTTGATTGAGAGTTATACTGTTTGATTTATTGATTCTTCTTTTTTATTTTTTTATTTGGGCATTTACATACATAAGACAACTTTTAAGTATTTACATATCTCTAAACTTCCATATTTACGCACATAACACTCAAATCTTTAATTAATATCACATCAAAAACAATTCTATTACCATTTAAAAAATGAAATACACATTTTTATGCATAAGTTTAAAGCAGCAAAGTGCAATGCATGTAAATGTGAAAGCACTCAAATCTATAATATCACATCAAAAACAACTCTATTATCATTTTTAAAAAATAAAATATACATTTTCATGTATAAGTTTAAAGCAGCAAAGCGAAATGTATGTAAATATGAAAGCATTCAAATCTTTAATATTGCATCAAAAACAACTCTATTAATATTTTAAAAAAGTGAAATACACATTTTTATGCATAAGTTTGAAACAACAAAGTGCAATTTATGTAAATGTAAAAGCTTAGGTATGAGATATGTAAATTGTGCGCTAGGTATATAAATTTTGCTATATTTTTATTTGGTTGTCTTAAGACTCTTAAGGCAAACATGCTACTTGAATAAGGAGAGTCTTTGTTAAAATTGTTTAAGTCTCTTACTTGATTAAAGGATGGAGTCTTGAAAGGCGATTTAAACCTTTTTAACAATTGGAAGATTTATGTACAAACCACTCAATTTATATATATTTACATATCTAACGCCTAAACTAAAATGTTTACATATATATCCCACATTACCTGTATGAAAAGGTGTATTTCACTATTAAAAGTTAAAATAGTGTATTTTTGTGTCCCTCTTCTTAGTGCTGTCAACTATAAATTTGTTTATTTACATTTTGTCTTTCATTCATTAGATTAATGACCTATTTGCTTATTTACAAACTCAATAACATCTAAAAGTAGGTGTAAAGTTATTTGAGAATTGAAACAAAATCATCCAAAAAACTTTTCAACACAGTCAAGTAGACAATTTAGGAGTATCAAGATCGCCTCCTCTATTTGTTTATTCCTAGTTGAAGTTCACATTTCAATTTTAATCTGCCTTGTAATTTTGCATTTCTCAGGGTGGGAAGAGCACATTGGAGAATTGTCAGGTTGTTCAGGTACAGAAATTTATGTGTTTGAAGAACTTAATTGCAATCTCTGAGGCTTTTTTTTGGGTCATTTACATACATACCACCCAATTCTTATGCAGTTACATATCCAAGGCCTAAACTTTGATTTTTACATTTATTTCACCCAAATCTTTCACATCCCATCACATCAAAAATACTATTATTTTAACTTTTTTAAAGTGAATGAACCTTTTCATGTACGGGTAAGGTGGCATATATGTAAAAATTGAAGTTTAGATGTTAGATATGTAAATATATAAGATTTGAGTGGTGTGCTTGTAAATCTTCCTTTTTTTTTTTCCTTACAATATGTAGAAGTTTTGCATTCAGAGGTTCTTGTACTTTTAATGCTGGAAAAAAGTTTTCTTTCATTTTTTTTATTTTTAATTGTATATTTTCAAATTATGTTAATTAATTTTCACTATCATGTATTTTTTTTGTATTTTTTGCTTCATATTCGTTTTAATAATATTATTTCTACCATGTTCAATTTAATTATAATTGATTTTTTTACTACCAAAGCCTTATATTTACAAAACAGAGTTGGTTTTATCAGTGACTTTACAGTATTTCTTTTTAAACAAATTACTTAATTTCGATGCATATGTATTCTATTTTAATCTGTTAGTGTCACATAATACATTTCTGGTCAAGTACATTTTACTCAAATATTTATGCGGAATCATGCCTACAAAATGAAGATCCTTCTACGTTGCGTTCCCCACCATAAAAGCATTCAAGTATCCCATTGAAAACAGCGAACTCCTCCTGTGCATGTTTTATATCCTCTAAACTTTTATTCTAATTTTATTTAGCATAACTCTCTTGAGTACGGCTCCGTTTGAGGCAGCTGCAGCTTATTACAAAGTTGTTATGAAGCAGCTAAAGAATAATCTGATATTACAAAAAACTGCGATGATTGTTACAATTTTTTTTTTTTCTTAAGAAGTCTGACCGCAGCAAGAAAGCTCTGATTTCAGCGGCAACTTTTTCAAAAAGTTGTCGAAATGTAGTTTACCCAAACGGCCAACGCACCGCTGCGCCAAACGAAGCCAAGTGTGCATTTGAAATTTGTTTATGTTGGAGCTCGAGCTCGTTTAATTTTATTTACCATAACACTCTTGAGTTCAAACTCGCAAGCCGATGTGCTCAACCTCGAGCTCGAGTTCATTTAATTAGCGAGTTTAGTTGTACTTACTGGCTAAGAATTTTCAACTATACCATTGCATTGCCCATGATGTCATGAGCAAGGAGAGCATCATCTCCTTGAACTCTTCACTCTTGTTTCTAAATTTTGTAAAACAAAAATAAAAATAAAATAACTTGATCAATGAGCTATTATATAATGGACAGGTTTGACCACCAGGAATTATAGTTTTAATTTTCAATTGCCCCCTTATATTTCCTTCCATTTGCAGGCTACTGTTAACCGTTCAAAAGGAAACAAAACAGAGTTATCTAAGTCGGACCTCATTCAGAAGAGTGCTTATTGTAGAGTATCAGGTATGTTACCTCTTCATTCGATTCTCATCCCTCTCTGTCTTAACAGTAATTGTTGCGAGAAAAAAGACATTTTTAAAAAATCATGTTATCTATCATTAATCTTTCGGCGTAATTACATGCATTGCACTCAAAACCTTGCAATTTACAAATTTGTAACCCTCTTTCATCTATTTTTCAAATTTTCATTGAAATATCAAATTTCAGGATAAAGCTGCAACCCGTATTTTCTTTTTATTTTTATCAAATTCTCAATGATTTGATCGTGTCACACGTGAATGCATCAGTTCGCCAGTTCAAATAAATCGCTTTAGTGCTATTTTTGTAAATTGCAACAGTTCAAATAAATTGCCTTTTTTTGCTATTTTTCAGAAATTTTATGGTGGGAGGTTGATTTTGAGAATAAGATTTGTTTGAAATGTGAGAGTTCTCAATCATTATTTTATTTTATTTTATTTTTTTCATTCAAATAACTGCAGGAAGGGATTTAGATCTTATAGAACACTCTGCTTATGGCAATATCCGCCGCGCGCAAGAGCCCGGCGGCTGTAACATTCAGTAGCTATAAGATGGAAGGTTGAATCTGTAAATTTGAAATTTGGTGAATTGATAGAAAAGTTTTAATTAGAAGTGGAGCCCATGAGCCTGCTAATTTTGATTTAGGGGGGGTCATATTGAGTCTGACTTTGAACTATTGAGTCGAATTCGAGTTGAGTTTGTTTAAAATTGTTTTCGAAGATTTTGATATCTACTCGTCTTTTTTTTTTTACTAATCCAATTCGCAATAGTTTGATTGTGGCGTGTTTAACTAGGGTTGCAAACTTGTTGAGCTTGAAGGAGCTCAGGCTGGGCTCATTTTCTGCTCGAAATTGGCTTGTTTAAATCCATTAGAAAAATAGATTTAGGGTGTTGCAATAGAAAGGGCAAAATCATCTTGACTACAGAAGTTAAGTTGTGATGATCAGATGTAAATATAAATATATGTAATATATTATTATAGAATTAATGTATATAATTTTCTTATTTTGAGCTAAAACAAGTCGAACGCCATCAAGCAGAGAGTTGTTCATGTTCGATTCTTTTATAATTCAGGCTTGAACAATGTGTTCGGCTCGCTTAACGATCGATTTGAGCATCGGCTACTTAACGAGTAGTAATAATTTTGTAAATAGCAATTTTTTTGGTGTTACGTAAATAACCCTAGAAATTGTTAATCATATTTTTTTTATTTATGTAAAATAATTAAAATTTATTCATAAATACTTATTATTAATTTTACTAATTATAATAATCCAAATTTGACTTTTTCTATTTGAGAATCTTAAGTGTATTCTTATGAGAACTTGTGATTGACAAGCGAGTACTTTAAGAACTAATGATCAAAGATCTAAGTTTTTTCTTAGATAATGTCCCTAACTTGCTCTTTTATATAATTTATGATTTTTGGGTGATGTATGTATGTATATATGTTTGTATTATTTTATATGTATATGTGTGTTTATGTTTGTATGGATGGATGGATGGATGCCAATTTTAATTTATCTTCATTTGTTTTAATCATGGTCATGCCCATTAGTCGAAGTGGCTGAATCGAGCTAGCCTGCCTCAACACTCCGAAGCGGTTGATCCAGCTCTTTTCCATGTTCTACAAGAAGACAATTTAAACCTATATGCATGAAGGTGGCAATTCGACGAAGTATGACGTGCCAGGATATTCGTCTTATCTCTCATTTATGGATACAACCCAATACTAGAAATTTAGTCCCTTCACTCAAATATCGGGGATGGTCGTCGTACCGATAATATCTGACATTAGTGTCTCATAGTTACTGGGTTGGTCAAAGAGAAGTCAACAATATAATTCTTAATTATATGTAAGTAAATGCTCCTTAATTATATTACACAAATAAATTACATTTTCATCCAATATGCAAAATTTGATTTAATAATCATTTTATTTGCTTGAGGAAGATTTTGCACTTAAAACACATTGTAATATAATGAAATGCTCTCCAGCTGTTAGGCAATGAACCTGTCAAAATGGCCTACAGGCTACAGCAGCACTAAGCAAAACGGATTGGTGGGCAAATTTGTAATTTATTGGTTGACTTTTTAATTTTTTTTTTTTATTTTATTTTATAGCAATCAGTTTTTTTTTATTTGAATCAATTAATTTTATATGTTTGATTTGTAGATTATTTTATTATTATTTTTTTATATTTTAAAATTTAAATGTTTGAATCAATCATATTGAATTAGTTTTAATATAATAAATTAAATCTTTTTTTAATTATTTTATAATGCTGGTATATAAAAAAAATNATTTTGATATCTACTCGTCTTTTTTTTTTTACTAATCCAATTCGCAATAGTTTGATTGTGGCGTGTTTAACTAGGGTTGCAAACTTGTTGAGCTTGAAGGAGCTCAGGCTGGGCTCATTTTCTGCTCGAAATTGGCTTGTTTAAATCCATTAGAAAAATAGATTTAGGGTGTTGCAATAGAAAGGGCAAAATCATCTTGACTACAGAAGTTAAGTTGTGATGATCAGATGTAAATATAAATATATGTAATATATTATTATAGAATTAATGTATATAATTTTCTTATTTTGAGCTAAAACAAGTCGAACGCCATCAAGCAGAGAGTTGTTCATGTTCGATTCTTTTATAATTCAGGCTTGAACAATGTGTTCGGCTCGCTTAACGATCGATTTGAGCATCGGCTACTTAACGAGTAGTAATAATTTTGTAAATAGCAATTTTTTTGGTGTTACGTAAATAACCCTAGAAATTGTTAATCATATTTTTTTTATTTATGTAAAATAATTAAAATTTATTCATAAATACTTATTATTAATTTTACTAATTATAATAATCCAAATTTGACTTTTTCTATTTGAGAATCTTAAGTGTATTCTTATGAGAACTTGTGATTGACAAGCGAGTACTTTAAGAACTAATGATCAAAGATCTAAGTTTTTTCTTAGATAATGTCCCTAACTTGCTCTTTTATATAATTTATGATTTTTGGGTGATGTATGTATGTATATATGTTTGTATNCATATATATTTTATGCTAAAAATGATATGCACGGATCTCGAGGCAATACAATAGTCGGTCAATCAAGTTCTCTTCCTCGGTCACCTCACTTCAGTTGACCGGCCAAGCTCTCTCCCTCGACCGATATACATGAGCATGAAAGTCTACATCGATTACGAGACAATCATTTGCTTCTCTCTTCGAAAGCATAGTCATATGTCATTTTTGTACATTCTTCTCCTCCTATCTTCTATAAACATATAAAGGAGTGGACATTTTTGGGGGCACATCTCATTTATAACATCTATTTTATCTGAAATTGTATGGCAAATGATCCCTAATGATGAGGTAATCACTCATTCTTCATTTTTGGCTAAAACTTAGTCCAAATGAGTATATTTGTGAACTATTTGTGGCTTGAAAATGGACCTCTTGTGATAATCTTTGTTAATCATCAATCCAATTTGAATCTTAAAGCATGTATATGAATCATGCGGATAAGATGATGGTCTAGGGGTTGGACATTTTCTCCCGTACCGAAATATCACATGCTCGAAGCTTGTCGACCTAAGAAAAAGATATGAGATCTAAGTCCAACAAATTTTTATTTGAAATGAATATATCGTTGACTTGTGTTGTAAAAGTAATAGTGTCATTTAAATGATAATACTTTTTACACGTGAGAATAGTGTGATATATCAGCAAAGACTTTTTCGACCTAGAAATAAAGTTGTATGCTTTTTCAATTTGATTTTTGCACTAGGCTTTCCACTATAGTGGAGGCATGATAATTGATTGGTCTTCAAGTAGGAGATTGTTAATGTGTGGGGCTTAACTTTTATTTTATAGGCTAGACATTTATTCTCGAATTCACTTTTGAGATATGGTCATTATAGGGGTTAGAATGTAACTATGGAAACCGCTTTTGCCTTTGCAGTGGTTTCAAAAACGAGGCCGCTAACTAATATCCAATATTTGTGTTTTATTTTTGTACGAGTATTTTGTGATTTTTTTTATTATATTTTAACTTGTCCTTGTTCTTTCTTATAAAGAGCATCATATTATCTCTATATCTCAAAAATTAGGGTTACAATTCTTCATAACTAATAGCAAAATTTTCAACGATGAGAACAGGGCACAACCATCAAATTAACAAATCTATAACATGACTAAGTTGTATAATTTAGTGTCTGTTTGGGACAGTTGTAGCTTATTAATAAGTTGTTGCGCAGTAGCTGTCACGGGAAGCTGCTACGTAGAAGGTGTTGTGGATAAACTGACTAATTGTTTGTTTTTTGCAGTTTGAAAACAGCTTTGCTGCAGCAGTTTCTAAACAAATGATTATTCGGCCCCCATGTGGTACTGTTATTTTCAAGATAAATGTCATGCCAATATATTTGATATCTAGGGCAAAAGAATTGAGGGAGAGAGAGTGGGGTCGGGAGGGGCAGGTAACACGAGAAGAGGGGCAGCATGTTTATATGCTTGCGGTCGAGAGAGGAGAAACGTGAGTCGCAAAGTCGAACATGCGGACGTGTTTTAATGAANCGAGGGAGATAGAATGGGGGTCGAGAGAGACGGGTAAAGCGAGAAGAGGGGTCGCAGGTTTATATGCTTGCGGTCGAGAGAGGAGAAACGTGAGTCGCAAAGTCGAACATGCGGACGTGTTTTAATGAATATTTTAAACAACGCCGCCGCAACGCGATAACCAAACAGGCCAGATTGTTTTTCAAGCCGCGCCGCACGAAAAATATTGTGCCAAATGGACCTTTTATTTTTAATAATTTTTTTAGGAGGAACGAATTTAATCACATGCACACCACAAATAGACAAGGTGGCTTTTTTTTAGCAAATTGTTCTTTAAAAGTAGTGAATGCTTTATTAGTCAATGTCTTTGATGATGTGTGTGCATGAAACAATGTCAAAAGTGGGCATTAAATGCTAGTAGTTCTCTTGTACCTATCATTCTAACTCCCATTGTTTCTTCTCCTCCACTATGGACTCTCTCCATGGTAGTTTTTTATCAATAGATGATTACATTCTTTAACATTTATAACGCCAACATTTTTATCATTTATAAAATTACCATTCACTACATCTATTTTATATATTTCTATCCAATTTTTAAAATTTATGACAGAACGCTAGCCCTAAGGCTGTCAAAATGGCTTGTTGTTCGCAAACAGCTCATGCTCGGCTCATTAAGAAGCTCGTGTTTGACTCGTTCGTTAAGTTAACGTGTCGAACACGAACAACACGAACAAATATTTGTTCATTCGTGTTTGGTTTTGACTTGAAATACTACTAATCAATTATATATATATTTATATATTTGATGAGTAGTATTTTTAAAAAGTTTAATTCACTACAAGGCTAAAAAGATTTATAATCAATTAAAAGTATTAATTAATAAAATAAAATAAAAATTATTAAATTAGATTTAAATGATGTTTTTAATTTNAGATATCACATACAGGGAGCGGTATTCTCAAATACCATACTTTTTTTAAAAAAATATGGATGGATGTATGTATGTTTATATGTGTACGTATGTACGGGTACATGTGTGTGTTGTATTCAAACTTACCATATACATATGCATACACATGTACTAAAGTAAATGGATATTATAAATATAGGTATATATATATATACATACATATTAGCTATTTTTAAAAATGTCAACTTCAAACTGATATTGAAACAAGTCAAAATNGGATATCACATACGGGGAGCGGTATTCTCAAATACCATACCTTTTTAAGAAAATATGGATGGATGTATGTATGTGTATATGTGTATGTATGTACGGGTACATGTGTGTGTTGTATTCAAACTTACCATATACATATACATATGCATACACATGTACTAAAGTAAATGGATATTATAAATATAGATATATATATACATACATATTAGCTATTTTTAAAAATGTCAACTTCAAACTGATATTGAAACAAGTCAAAATTAGATCTTTTCACACCCTCATCCCTATGGAGGAGTTTGACTTTAGTTCTACTAAGTGCACATCAACATCACCATCTTAATAATGATAGATCCCACTAAACCATAAAAAGAGTGGAAATCAACAACTCAGTGCTCTCATAAAAAGGAAAGCCTTCTTGTTTTTTTTTTCCCTCACACTAAAGATTTGTTAGGGTTCATATTTACTCCCTCTATTTTTTTTTTTTGTCTTGTGGTTGATGTTATGGAAAGGAGGAGTTTCTTTCTTCTAGTATTTATGCTATGGACTTCCTTCCAATTGTTCATTTCCACGAGTGCAAGTTCGTTCACAAGTAATTATATCCCTCGTNCCCCTCACACTATAGATTTGTTAGGGTTCATATTTACTCCCTCTATTTTTTTTTTTTTTGTCTTGTGGTTGATGTTATGGAAAGGAGGAGTTTCTTTCTTCTACTATTTATGCTATGGACTTCCTTCCAATTGTTCATTTCCACGAGTGCTAGTTCGTTCACAAGTAATTATATCCCTCGTTTAACTCTCCTGACTTCTCCTCCTTCTGGTGTTACTGTTGTTGCTGCTGCTAATTCTTCTTTAGTAGTTTTATACTATTTATTATTTTTTCTTCTTATTACTAACTATCTCGTAATTATTATTTTTGGTTAATTGAAGGAACTCGAAGATTGTTACAACAGGGCAAAAGCTTAGACAGTTTAGAGAACTCTTATAACAACGTAATTCAGGTACGATAATAATTATCTTTAACATAGTTTCTTAAGGAGAAAATTATTGTAGAACTTTTTCGTACAAGGTTACAGGATTAAATCATTTGTTAATGGGTTGTGATAGAACTAAGATTTTCAACTAGTGATATATGAGAGTTTATAGATAAATTTTATGTATTTTATATGGTTNGAACAGGGCAAAAGCTTAGACAGTTTAGAGAACTCTTATAACAACGTAATTCAGGTACGGCAATAATTATCTTTAACATAGTTTCTTAAGGAGAAAATTGTTGTAGAACTTTTTCGTACAAGGTTACAGGATTAAATCATTTGTTAATGGGCGGTGATAGAACTAAGATTTTCAACTAGTGATATATGAGAGTTTATAGATAAATTTTATGTATTTTATATGGTTTTTCTCCGATCTAAGAGGGATGAGTCATGATGGAACCAAGGGGTGATTGGAGATGACTATCTACTCTCGATATTTAAGATGATTTTATACAACAATGTATAGTTTTTTCTTACAATTATGTATATTGCAATAGCTTCCCTCCAAATGATAGGTGAACCCTTTAATCTTCGCTTATTTGAGATCATATTTCAGCCATCACACGAGAGCAAACCCTAGCTTCTCTTAAATCTTAATTGATTTTTTTTACGTTTTGAACTCATCTCAAAGCAAATCTAACATTTTTAAAATGTATTAAGACAGAAAATTGATTAGAATATTCGATCCGGATCTATTTTCTTAAGTAAGCATTTATTAATTTTGTCTTAAAAAATATTTTATGCAGATGAGCGAGGATGAGCCAAACAAAGTCAAAGGAGAAGACTCGCTCAATTGGANTCTTACAATTATGTATATTGCAATAGCTTCCCTCCAAATGATAGGTGAACCCTTTAATCTTCGCTTATTTGAGATCATAATTCAGCCATCACACGAGAGCAAACCCTAGCTTCTCTTAAACCTTAATTGATTTTTTTTTACGTATTGAACTCATCTCAGAGCAAATCTAACATTTTTAAAATGTATTAAGACAGAAAATTGATTAGAATATTCGATCCGAATCTATTTTCTTAAGTAAGCATTTATTAACTTTGTTTTAAAAAATATTTTATGCAGATGAGCGAGGATGAGCCAAACAAAGTCAAAGGAGAAGACTCGCTCAATTGGAGGATGGATATAGAGATCAATGATTACCCCGGTTCAGGACCGAATAATCGTCACACTCCACCAAAGCCCCCATAATGAGATCAATATTTTTGAGAATTAATATTAGTGTATTTTAATTAAATAATAATAATATATACTTAAACTAATAAATGCTAACATATATACTTGTGATTTGACATGTTATAATGAATTATGTAATGAAGGCAAAAGTCATGTGTGAGATGATTTGGCCTTCAACAAGCTATGAATATGTTATGTTGTGAGGTTCAATGATGGAAAATTTCTAGTTGAAATTCATAGGTATTTATGACATATCTTTGATAATCCAGTGGGCCACCACTTTATATGTATATTTCACATTTTAAAATTTTAAATAATGATATTTTTTTATGTGAGATGAAAATTTTGATGGGTATATATGTAAATAAATAAAGTTTACAAAGTTTAGGTAGTAGACATGCAAATGCATGGAAATTGGAGGGTGTGCATGGAAGTGCTCCCAAATAGGAAAATTTAGGTACATGCAGACCAATTCTTATGTATTTACATATAAACGCCTGAAATTTGATATTTACACTTAGAAGGCCTTGGTGTCAAAAACTTACACATGAAGAGGTGTAATTCACTTTTAAAAATTAATAATGGTAATATTTTTTATGTGATATTATAATTTTCAGTGTTATAATTGTAAAATGAAGGTTTAGGTGACCTACATATATATATATATATATATAGACGATCTCAATCCAGCATTATCTCTAGCTTAGCCTAGCTGTGATCGATCTCCCTCGCCCGCGTCTCTCTCACACTTAGCATTGTTCTTCTTTTCTCCCTTCTCACTTGATGCTCTGGTTACTTTGCTCTGTAAGATCATACAATTTTTGGCTTTGTAAATTCTTGCAGTTGTCGATGGAATTGTGGCTTTCTTCATGCAATTTTTTGCTCTTTTTTTTCAAAATTTTTGCATGATTTTACGTATTGGTGATTTGCGATTTTGTTTAGAGAAGTTCTATTTGGGATTTGATGAGGAATTGTTTAAAGTTATTTGGTTTTGATTTGAAGTTGTTGTTCAGATAAGTTATGTCTTGTTTTTAGATGGGGGATCTTCACTCTTTTTCTCTGGTTTTTCTTTGTCTTCTCCTACATTAAACTGCAAAGAACTAATACTTACTAAATTTCTTACCTTTCTTATGGATTTACCTACAAACATTTTGATGTTGCTTCAAATTCTTAAGTTGGCATAAAAGTTTTTTTTTTTTGTTGGATAAAAGATTTGTAATTATTATTATGACAGTTTTATTGCAAATAATGTTACGACATGAATATGGGTAAAATGATCATTTATCCATAAATAATTATAAAATAATTATTTTTCAACAGCACAAACCAAACAACCAATCAAATTGTTCGGCTCAGCTGCTAATCAGATTATTTGTATCAACGACTAATCAACAGCTTATTAATAATAAATTACAATTTCCCTTAAACAGACCCTTATTTGTTTGTTGATAGAAAAAATATATGCAATATTAAAAACAATTAACTACCATTTTACATGCTCTCGCAATATTTGTTTTTTTTTTTTTTTGCTTGAATCTATTTGAAAATTTACATGAATTTAAAATTTTATTATAATCAAGGGGCATTTATAAATTTACATAAATGTCATAAATTTAGAATGTGTTTAGGACAGCTTGTGCGTTTCAAAATAAGTTGCTTAACCTAAAACGCAGCCCGCGGGCGGGCCGCAAGATTCAGCTCACAACCTAAAATGTAAAAACTCAAACATCATTTCCAATAAGCTGGCGAAATACACGAACCAAACGGTACGACGGCGAACGGGCCCTTAAATATGCCTTGATTATACATAAATATAAAATTTGTGAACGTTCAAAACCATAAAATTTACAAATACTTAATTTTATATAACAATAATGACATCAAATATACATTTATATTCTAAAAAATTACATTGAACATACATATTATTTGTCAAATTATTATATTTCCGAAGTAAAACATTTCTAATTGAAGAAGCAAGCAAATAAAGCCAAAAAAAAAAGAGGCATTTACATAAAAAACAAAAGTTTAGAATGGTAGATATGTAAATTCATAAAAAATCAAGTGGTATATATGTAAATCTTCCCAAGAAAACAGAAAGTCTAGCACAACTGAAAGCCAAGCAAATAACAAAATCCAAATTTATAGCGATCAAGCAAGCAAGCATTACACCATCAAATCCCTCTTTTACATTTTGATCCCACAAAAAATACATTTTCATATATGAACCACTCTAAGTAATATGCGCCTATTCAAAAACTCATACCAATTACATAAGATGAGCACATCTTTTTGCATAGATAAAAAATGGAGTGAATGGCTCAGAAACAGCAGAATACCATTTTCATTTCTGCTCTGCAGCTTCAACTGGATGAACGATTTCAGCTTCCAACGGCTCAGTGGTATGAAACTGAGTAGATTGGNATATGTAATTTGCACGTAATAATTTCTCGTAACCGTAGTGATATCATTTCAACAACACAGTAAGCCCGCCACAACTTGAATCATGCATTAAATTTTGGATCCAAAGCAGAGAGTGTGTGCGCGCGTGCGTTAAGTGTTCACAAAAAGGAAATGAAAGCACATAAAAATAAGGGATGCATAATGGAACTCACTGTAAAGCCACTTGAAATCAGAGCGGTTTCATAAAGAAGATCAATTGCCCTGAGAGCATCAGGATCATCAGGGTAACTCTTACTAGCAACCTGTCAGAGATAATAATATAATGGAGTTACATAAAAACAAAAGGAGAAAAAATTTACATAAATAATACTCTATTCTTTAGGATATCCATATATAAACCTAAACTTCAATGTTTACATATATGCTACCTTATGTATGCNCTTTTAAAATTCAATATGGATGGTAGTTGGAATAATTAATTTATTGATATTGGTGGTGTGTGCAGGAACTATTCTAGTGCATATGGGTTGTGGTTTTATGCGTCGGTTATTGCTTCTTCACCTATTTGTGCAGAGAGGTTGAGGTGGTGATTACTACTTTGAACCTTGTTGTTAGATGTGGTTGTAATAAAATTGTGATAGAAATGGATTCTTTGGAGCTGTGGAATTATTGTAATGTGAAAAATATGTATCCTTGGCATTTGATTATTCATATGAAAAAAAAAATTGCTTTACTTGAGCATGTGCAGGTCCAGTGGTCGTTTATTCATCAAGAAGGAAATCAATGTGCTAATTGAGCTGCGAGAAGAGAATTGGATTCTCAGGTTGTTTAAAGGGTATTGTTTGAATATCCCTTTTATTCGTGCTAGTAATAGTTTCTAAGCTTTTTGTGTGAGTTGTATTATTGGCTAATGATTCTTAGGATTTTATTTGCTTTGTGTGAGACGTATGTGTTTGGGGTTTAGTAGAACTATCGGCCACAACCTTATAATTATTTTTTTTGATGAAATAAAATTTCTTACTGAATTCATTAAAAAAAACATATCATAACTAAATGTAATGAGCATATAGGGGTGTCAAATTAGGTTGATGGGTAGAGTTCGGTTTGACCCAAAATTGACTCCACTTGAAATTGCTTATACCTGAACCCAACCTGAATATCAAGCAGATAAGAAAGTCCAACCAAAATCCAACCTACCAACCTGAACTCGACCCAAATAACATATTTAACAAAGGCATAAAGCCACTCAAGTCAACTTTGATGTAATCTATAGGTTCAATTCCGAGTTACTTGGGGGGGGTTGGCAAGTCACCCAAACCCAACTTGAAAAAAATAAAAAGGGTTAAGGTATCTAAGACGAAACCGACCTCAACAGAAAAATTATTCAAATCAACCAAAACCTAGATTTTTCGAGTTAACTTCAAGTCAAATTAGCATGTCGGATAAANGGATGTAATCTATAGGTTCAATTCCGAGTTACTTAGGGGGGTTGGCAAGTCACCCAAACCCAACTTGAAAAAAATAAAAAGGGTTAAGGTATCTAACACGAACCCGACCTCAACAAAAAAATTATTCAAATCAACCAAAACCTAGATTTTTCGAGTTAACTTCAAGTCAAATTAGCATGTCGGGTAAATTTTTGACCGACCGCCATATAAGTAAACGAGTATACACTTGGCTTATTCTTTTGGAGAGCAAAGCTTTGTATTGTCATGTACTCGTTGTATACTAAAATAGAAAGAGACAACTATGAAAACACAGATGTGTCTTCCCGACGTAGAGCTACATACGTAATTTGCACGTAATAATTTCTCGTAACCGTAGTGATATCATTTCAATAACACGGTAAGCCCGCCACAACTTGAATCATGCATTAAATTTTGGATCCAAAGCAGAGAGTGTGCGCGCGCGCGCGCGTTAAGTGTTCACAAAAAGGAAAGGAAAGCACATAAAAATAAGGGATGCATAATGGAACTCACTGTAAAGCCACTTGAAATCAGAGCGGTTTCATAAAGAAGATCAATTGCCCTGAGAGCATCAGGATCATCAGGGTAACTCTTACTAGCAACCTGTCAGAGATAATAATATTATGGAGTTACATAAAAACAGAAGGAGAAAAAATTTACATAAATACTACTCTATTCTTTAGGATATCCATATATAAACCTAAACTTCAATGTTTACATATATGCTACCTTATGTATGCATGAAAAGGAGTACTTCACTTATAAGAAATTGAAAAAGTGGCAATTTAATGTGTGATGTGAAAGTTCTGGGAAGAATAAATGTAAAAAAACAAAAGTTAAGGTGTTAGATATGTAAATACATAGGGGTTGGTTGGTATGTATGTAAATGCCTTAAAATAAAAGAAGTCAAGAACATAAAAAGGATTTCATCAACCAAAGTTCAATTCACTATATGTGATACACATCAGGAGATCATGCTAAGAATGGTTTTATTAGAAATAAAACTCGCCACTTCCAAATAANTTAAAGTTAAGAACATAAAAAGGATTTCATCAACCAAAGTTCAATTCACCATATGTGATACACATCAGGAGATCATGCTAAGAATGGTTTTATTAGAAATAAAACTCGCCACTTCCAAATAAACCATAATTCAGAACCTGAAACTAAAAACTCATTATTTGAAAAGCCTGCCACATTTGCTAAATTTTGCAGTAAAAAAAGGGGAAATTTACATGCATACCGCACAATTCTTATGGATTTATATATATAGCACCTAAAGTTTGATTTTTACATTTATAACACCATTGTGCTATAAACCTACGCATAAAAGATGCATTTGACTTTTAAAAAAAGTTAGTTAAAATGGTATTTTTTGATGGGATGTTAAAAGACTTGAGTGCTAAGAATGTAAATCCTCAAGTTGGGATGTTAGATATGTAAATACTTATGTGTGGTATATATGTAGATGCCCAAAACAAATCTCATTAAATTTAAGTTATTGTCTTCACTTCCAAAATTGAATAGGAAGATTCACATACATATCCCTCAATTCCTATGTATTTACAAATCTAACACATACTTCAAATTTTACATGCAAAAAAGGAGTATTTTACATGTTAAAAGTTAAAATGGTGATATNAACTTGAGTGCTAAGAATGTAAATCCTCAAGTTGGGATGATAGATATGTAAATACTTATGTGTGGTATATATGTAGATGCCCAAAACAAATCTCATTAAATTTAGGATATTGTCTTCACTTCCAAAATTAAATAGGAAGATTCACATACATATCACTCAATTCCTATGTATTTACATATCTAACACATACTTCAAATTTTACATGCAAAAAAGGAGTATTTTACATGTTAAAAGTTAAAATGGTGATATTTTTCATCTGATATAAAAGATTTGGATAGTCTAAATGTAAAAAATAAAATTTAGGTGTTTCAAATGTTAACAAATAGGAATGGAATGATATGTATAAAAATGCCCCAATAAAATAATCCAGAAAAAAAAGAACCTGAGGTTTATTTACAGATTAAGAGACTTACTTTCAGATTTTTAATGATTGGGTGCTCGGGATTAATTTCAAAAACCCTTCTTGAGCGCATGAACTCGAGGCTAGAAGTATCTCCTAGGGTTTGTGCTTTCATTAACCTGCAAAACACCATGGATTAGCCTTCTGGAACTTCAACAGAGGAAGAAGATGATGAGAGAAGAGAATCATTCACCTCTCCATATTCGCCGACCAACCGAATTTTCCGCTAACTAGAACGCATGGCGAGGAGCTGAGGCGGTTTGAAATCTGAACACTCGCAACTTTCTCACCCAATCTTTTCTTTATCCAATCACAGGTCTGGATGAATTCTTGCTTGATTTCTTTCTCCTTCTCCTCGTCCTTATCACCTATGGCGGAAAAAAAGTGGAGAAATCTTAAAACAGATCCATAAAAAGGGGCATTTACATATATACCAGAACCTTACCTTTTACATTAATACCACTGAATCATTCATAGAATAGGTGGCATGTAAGTAAAAATTTAAGTTCAGATGTTACATTTAAAAAAAAAAAAAAAGTTGCTCACATACAAACAAAATCCAATGAAAAAAAGGAAATTTACATACATACCACAACTTTATTGCTTTTTAGATATCTAACACCTAAAGTTTGATATAACACTTCGGTAGCATAATCATATCAAAACCTATACATTAAAAGGTGTTTTTAAATTAAAAAAGCTAGCATTAATGTTATTTTTTCCGTGATGTTTTTGTAAGTGTTATATTTGAAATTATTAAAATTTCAGTGTTAGATATATAATTACCTAAGGGATCGTTTAGTGCGTATGTAATCAGCTAGAAATTCTGCTAGAAAGTATATTGTTTGCACAGGATTGTGTAAGGGAATCATACACCTTTTAAGTTTTAACCGTTATCATCACAAATTTGAATGGGCATTTACATACATACCATCCAATTCCTATGTATTTACGTATCTACACCTAAATTTTACATTTTTATATTTTATACCACTCAAATCTTTCAAATCACATCAAAAATACCACCATCTTAACTTCTAAGAAGTTAAATACACCTTTTATGCAATAGATAAAAGTGCATTCATGTAAAAAATGAAGTTTAAGTCAATTTTTAAGTCTTAGATATGTAAATACATAAGAATTGAGTGGTGTGCATGTAAATCATCCAAATTTGAATTAGTAGTAAGGATAAGACTTCTGAAAATGGTAGTGGTGGTAATTATCACACAGTGAAAATAAGTAACTCTTTACAAAAGTAATAATAATAAAACTGACCAAGATCTAAATCCTCCTTGCTGATATCAACAAAATTTTTTTCCTTGTAGGACTTCAGGTTCTGGATAGCAAGTTCGTCCATGGGGTCAACTAAGAATAGAACCTGCAACAAAGAACAAATTCATAAAAAACAGAATTAAGTTAAGAGTAAAGTGCCAAATTAGTCCCATTAAAAGTCCCATTAAAAGTTGATAATTGTTAAATTAGTCATCAAACTCTTTTAATGGAGGATAAAATAGTCCTCACTAAGGATTATTTCCATATTAATAGGGTCTAGGAACTACATTGATATTTTATAACTCTGGGATTAAAATAACCTCCTGCAAAAAGTCAGAGGATTGCATTAAGTAGTCGACAACAAGTGTAAAACTTTGTCTAAAAAATAATGATATGAATCATTTAAAGCATTGTGCAACTAATACAGCACAATGAAGAAAAAGGATTCATGTGGCCGGCCCCACTTAGTGGGATAAAAGCTTGTTGTTGTTGTTGTTTTTGAAAGTGTCGGACGACCATTTATAAACAATCTCATTAAGTTAATCAGAGAGCTCAAAATAATTTTGTCAAATAGAGAAACCCATTATAACGAGAAATTACTTCAAAATCCTTTTGAGAAAGTTTCTCAAGAAAAGGAGCATTCTTTGCGCTTGTCAAGCTGTCCGACGCGATATAGTAGATATCTTTCTGATCTTGCTTCATACTCTCCACATATTCGTCTAAGCTGATCAGCTCTTCCTCACTTTGAGACGAGAAAAATCTGAGAAGTGGCGCAATGCGCTTGTGGTTTGGATGATCTTCAATGCATCCCAATTTTAAAAATTTGCCGAAATTGTCCCAGAATTTATCATAATCCTGAAGGCATTACAGAGCAAACCACAGAAATTCTTGGTGCATTAAAATGCAACCAGAAAATATAATTCAAATGAGTATGATTAGCTTTAGTTTAAGAAAAAAATTAAAGACTTACATCTCTGTTTTCGCTAAGAGAAATTCCCAATATCATATCAAATGCCTTGCGAACTAACCGTTTCCTCATTATTCGTACCTAGGCATGTCGAAGAATGAATTATGACATGGTAAATACACAAAAAAAATATTACCTACATACCATTCAATTTTTATGTAATTTACATATCTAAACTTCAATTTTTGCATACATACCACGTTACCTATGTATGAAAAGGTGTATTTCACTTCTTAAAGATTAAGAAAGTTGATTTTTTTTATGAGAAATGAAGGTTTTGGGTTGTACAAATGTAAAAAAACAAAGTTTAGGTACTACATATGTAAATAAATAGCTATTGGGGGGTAAGTATGCAAATGCCCCAATAAAAATAATGCTGGTATACTTACGATGCGGCTTTCTTGAAGAATCTCGCGCGAGACATTCAGAGGAAGGTCATTTGAATCCACGACGCCTTTCACGAAACTCAAATATCTCGGGAACTATTCATATAGATAAAATTTGTTTAACAAACTAATGATAAAATATAACGAGTGTTACGCAGACAAAATTCGCTCACTAGTTCCCCATCAAAGTCATCTGATATGAATACGCGTTTAACATAAAGCCTTATGTTCTTTGTTTTATTATTCAACATATCCTCCTTTTTCACAGCAGGTACAAACAAAATGGATCTGAACTCCACTTCTCCCTGCAATAAAAAGAACTCGGTTAGATGAGCTTACAAAAACTTGTCACAGATCACAGAAATCACTTAAATTTTACATGCAAGGCTTATTCATAAAAGCCATTGTCTTCTTTAAAAATGACTGAACATTGCTTTGCTATTCACAATAAAATATTGGAAAATTTACGTACATACCACATAATTCTTATGCATTTACATATTTAACACCTAAAGTTTGATGTTTATCCTTGCAACACTTTGGTGTCATAAAACCTATGCATGAAAAGGTGTATTCTACTTTCAAAAAGTTAATAAATAGGGTAGTATTTTTCACGTGATTTTAAATATTTGAGTGTTACGCATGTAAATATGATACATAAATACATAAGAACTGTGTGGCATGTATGTAAATGCCCCTAAATTATTTCATGAAAGTCACAGGTATTAATTTGTAAATATGAATGGTTGCAGGGGCATATGCTACCATTTAAGCAAAAGAAAAATATCATTAAACAAGATAATTAAATTATATTAATACATACATGAATGTATTATATGTAATTATGTATGGTCAGATGTATCAACTAATGGAGATGTGAGATGTTTTCAAGATTAAATTTAGAAAATTAAGTCATAAATTAAGTTGTATTTCTGAATTTTAGAAATGATATTATTTCTTCTAACCCAAATGCATCCAATGATACTTATTCAACACATCATTAATGTGAAATCAATCAAGATTTTATTTTTTTTATTAAATGCATTGGCCGTGTTGCAATGAATGCTATAATCATCTCAACATCCTAAGTTATTCATTTTATATACAATTTATTATAGAAAATAATTTAATCAAATGAAAAAAAAAAATTATATGGGAGAGATTGTATGTATATGTAGACTAATAGAATTTATCCTCACATGATACCAACTGGAATACTAAGGTACTCTAGCAAACAAAGAAGGATAATATTGAAATTAAAATTCATAAATGGGACAATTTAAACAGTTCTCATATGATGGGTGTAATATATAAAAACGAAACGGAAAATATATGGTTTCTTCTAATTCGTCTAATTGACTATTCAAATACTCTTAAGTTAACGCTGTTAGATAAGAAGTGCCGAATAATTTTATATTGATTTATTTTAACAAGCATTCATGTTGCCTTCTAAATTCTATTATTATTATTATTATTATTATTATTATTATTATATATATATATATCAAAATTTTAGAACATCTTGAGGAATAAGTTAGCAAACCTTTTAGATTAATGACATTTTCGTTGTATTAAATGTTGACATTTTGAGATTATTTATGAACTTTTAAATTGATATTGACCTTCGAGTTTGTAGATATAAATTAAGCCCCGTTTGATCATCATATGTTCCCGCATGGGTAATTCTAAGCTCCCGAGATAGGTCGCGACAAGTTAAAAATATATCATTAACTTAAATTTAGATGAAATTTGTGCACATACATATGAAACGAGAATCATTAGTCCTATCATTTCAAACTAAAGAGCCAATTGTTTTCAATTCAAAATGTCAACACTAAAAAGGATAATGCTCCATCCCCCATAGCACTACAACAATGAAACATAACTTTGATCTCATATAAGTAGTTTTTAGTTAATTGAATATCTAAAAAACTTAAATGCTTCGGGTTCTCAATTTGAATCCATAAAGCAAAAAAAAAACAAAACAATTAAGCTCTACAAAATCAACTTGAAAGAGATTTGAGTGTAAATATTTGGAGAGCAAACCAACTTAAGCTTGGAAGAAAATCTAACCTCAAATAATTGTCTATTATATATTTTGATACACTGTGCAATAATTAATGCACATGTTGTTTCAACAATCCTTGCTATCCTAAATTTTTTATAACAGTTTTTTACGCCTATGGAAAAACAATAGACTTTCCTTCTTGCTAATGACAAAATAGTGCTCTATAAAGTAAAACTAATAGTTTGTTTGTAGGCAACATAATAGTTTCAGTGCAAAGCAAAGTAAAAATTTTAGGGGCATTTACATACTCAATTCTTATGTACTTACATAACTAACCCCTAAACTTTAATTTTTTACGTTCATACCACGTCAAAAATATCAATATTTTAACTCTTAAAAAGTGTAATACATCTAATATCAATATTTTAACTCTTAAAAAGTGTAATACATCTTTTTGGGGGCATATACATAAAAATTGAACTTTGGATATTAGATATGCAAATAAATACGAATTTAATGGTTTTATATAAATCTTCCAAAAGTTTAACCAAAAAGAGTAACATAAGAGGCACCTCTGTCGTAAAATGCGAAGAAGCCAAAGGATCGACATATTCATTGAACGTCTTCTTGTAGAATTCATTGTAATCATCTGTAGTGACATCTTTAGGGCTACGAAGCTGAAAAAACATGCAAGCATGAGAGCATAACTTTGCTTGTCAAGACAAACAAGAGTATATTAATCGGAGATTAGACACTGAACGAGCACTTACCCATATAGGTTGGGTCTCATTTATAAGTTCCCAATCCCAATATTTCTCAATAACCTTTTTAGTCTTCTTTTTCTTCTGCAGGTCAAAATGTATTTTTAATCATTCTTTATGCAATTTTATTAAAATCTATGGATCAAAAAATCAAAGTAGAATTCTGTTATCAGTACCTCAACATTACCATCTTCTTCAGCATCCTTCTGAGCTTCTGTTGGCTCCTCATCAATCTCAACCTGCAACATAACATCAGTATACTCTAGTAAAAGCTTCACACGAAAAATAAATAAGAGGCTTTTACATAAATTGCACACAATTCTTACGTATTTACATATCTCGCACCAAAACTTTCATATTTACACCAATAGCACTCAAATTTGTAATACTTATATCAAAAATAGCACTATTACCCCTTTTCACGAAAGTGAAATAGCACCAAAGTGTTATGTATGAAAATCTGAAAGCACAAGTGTGAAATATTTAAATAGAATTGTATGCTGCATCTGTAAATTATCCAATAAATGATTTGTGAAGTTCCAAAAGCATTTAGGAACCACGAGAAAACTTGAACAAATAGCAAAATATCAATACAAACCTCTTTAGTGAAACCTTTCTCTTTCCAAGTATAAATTGGGAAGGAAACAAACTGAGAATAATTCTTTATAAGGTTTTCGATCCTCTCTGGATGAGCAAATCCCTTATCATCGCGCTGATGTCAGAATAAATCAAAATAAACATCAAGACAAACTTTAAAGAACTCACAAAACTTAGATATTACAAAATCATGCTGCTGCAAACCTTGAGATACAATGTAATGCGAGTTCCTCTTGGGATAAGCTTATCCTGATCAGTCTCCTCCCTTATTGTATAGGAGTTAGCATTAGCTTCTCCTTCCCAGACAAATTGCCTGTCCGATTTTGGACTTTTTGTTGAAACGACTACCTGTTCATAAAATTAAAACAAATTGTAAGATCATCGAGTTGATAGCAATGTTCGGATGGGAATCGGTGCACATGGACTGTCAGTTTTAAGACATACAAAAGCAATGATCATATTAAATTAAAGGGTGTTTAAATACATTGCACACAATTCTTACGTATTTACATATCTCACACCTAGGCTGTCATATTTGCACGCAAAGCAAAGTGCTATATACATAAATATGAAAATTTTGGTGTGAGAAGTAAATACATAAGAATTGTGTGCTACCTATAAATTTTCCCTAATATTAATGACATAAAGAGGCTAACAAAAAATAGCTCCTGTGGGATTACAATTTGCCTTGCAAAACATTAAAATCCAGTTAAAAAGAAAAGATGCAAAGAATGAGAATACCTTGTCAGCAACAAGGAAGGCCGAGTAAAATCCCACCCCAAATTGGCCAATTAAATTGCTGTCAGCACCAGCTTCCTTACTATCCTGTAAAAGAAAATCTATCTGTTATAAAACACATTCAAAGTTGAGGATATCTGCGTAAATTTAGAAGGATAAAAAAGTTTGCTTTTTCTGATATTCACAACCTTCAAAGCCTTGAAAAACTTCGCTGTTCCACTCTGAGCAATAGTTCCAAGGCAATCAACAAGCTCTTGCCTCGTCATGCCGATTCCAGAATCACTGGAAAGTTAAGTAAAATCCCAGACAATTACAAGTGTAAATATCAAACTAAGGATGTTATATATGTAAATATATGAGAATCGTATGTTATGTAAATTTTCCCAAAAGAAAAGCAATGATTGCCGCATTGACAGAAACTATTTAGACTCACGTCAAAGTTATTATTCCATTGTCCTTGTCAGTTTGAATTCGAATGTTGAGATCGACAGCATCTTTCAAGAGTTCGGGCTGAGTAACACTCAAATAACGCAACTTGTCGAGAGCGTCGCTTGCATTACTGTTACAAGAAAATTCATTGCAATAAGTACCTTCATTGGAGATAATGAATTGCATGGATTTTAGAAGGTGATATGAATAACATATTAAAAATGAAATAGCACCAAAAGAAATACTATGAAAACACTCTTACCTTTTGGGAATGTTTATATGCATACCACTCAATTCCAATGTATTTACATATCCAACACCTAAACTTCAATTTTGACATATATAACATCTTTCCTATGCATGGCGAGGAACATTTCACTTTTTAAAAACTAAAAAAGTGGACTTTTCAATGTGATATGATCTATTTAGTGGACTGAATGTAAAAAAGCATAGCTTTTTTGTATTAGATATGTAAATACAAAGGAATTGGGTGACATGTATGTAAAATGTAAATGACCCACCATTTTATGTGCTTACACTTACCTAGTGTGATAATGCTCAGGAAACAACTTCAATTATTCAAGGGATAAAAGGATGATGACAAATCACTCTTAAAATGCAATCCATGTTATCATAATGGAGTAAGAATATATTAATGTAGATGTCCCTCAATAGTTGGAACAAAAAAATTAGGGGCATTACATACATACCACCCAATTTTTATGTATTTACATATTAACATGTATAATTTTCCATTTTACATTTGTACCACCAATTTTTTTCATATCACATCAAAAATACCACTGTTTAAACTTTTATAAACTGAAATACACATTTTCATGCATAGAGAAGGAGGCAAATATGTAAAAATTGAAGTTTAGGCTGTCAGTACATGGGAATTGATTGATATGTATGTAAATTTTCCAAAAAAAAATTAAAAGATTGAGTTTTATGAAGAAGCTAGAATCATTATTAAAGCATTCAAGGACTTACAGACCTAATCAGCTCCCGTAGAAACACTTCTTTGTTGCTATATAAACTATGAACTATGAGATCCATGAGACGACTAACCTATAAAACAGAACATTATCAAATCAACAACTTTTACCAAAATAGCACTGACTTACCCGGTGATGAATCAGATAGAAGAGTGAAATGCCTATCTGACTCAAAAAAATTGCACAAAAAGTACTATATTTATTGCTTTAGCTCAGACGGCATACCTCAGCCTGGTACTCAAATTTCTCTGCTGGAGGATCGGAAGAATCAATGGCAGTAGCAGTAGATTCATACTGCCTACCAACAAGATTGCTATTTAGGGCCGCTGATAATCCCAACTGAGAAGCTTTGGATGCAGATAGAATAGAAAACAAGCGAAAGGAGGATGGGAGATATCTGGATTCATGCTCCAAAACCTGGGAAAATTATAAGAAATAAATAAAACCAGAAATGTCACAGTTAAGAGATAATATAAGTATTAAATATGAACGAAAATGTGTCCTTTTTAGTTAAGAAAAAAATGTAATCAATAAAAAGCATGCTTTTTTAAGATGCCTTGTAGAAAAATCATACTTTTCTGCAGTTATTATCGATGTGCAAGTCAGATTTTAACCATAAAAGAAAAGGAAGATATACATGCATACAACTCTATACATATGTATTTATATATATCTCACATCTAAACTTCAATTTTTACATACATTCCACCGTGAAAAAGTGCATTTCACCATTAAATATTAAAATGGTGGTACTTTTTATGTGATATGAAAGAAATGGGTGGTACAAATGTAAAAAAGCAAAATTTAGGAATTATATATGTAAATTCATAGGAACTGAGTCGTATGTATGTAAATGCCCCAAAATAAATCATAGGAAGCTTTCAAGGCAGGGATTTTTAAATTTGCTGAAACTACATGTAAGCATGAAGATAAAGGAGAATGCTTTGAGCCTCCAATACAATCGTTTCCAATGTGTGAAAGAACGAATTATATTAATAACGGTGTTCGCAAGACAATGGACCAGAATTAGTCTCTCTCTTCTTTATTTTTTTAACTCTGTTTCTTAAACATGTGAGAATCGCCGCTGAGTGCTGAAAATTGAAAATCTTCAATCAGTTTTTTTTTTTTTTCCTCAAATATTTCATGTTGAATTGTTTGAAGAGCTTTCGATGAATATCAATGCCAGGCCGATTATTCTCTTTTGTTAAAAATACAGTTATGGTTTCTCAGTGCTAAGAAATTGGCAGACTTTAATCCCCTCAAGTAATTGTGGCAAAAGGCTGAATGTTTCCAAAAGATTTCAATGGAGATCAATACCGAGCCACCCAAATCACGATTTCAATTTATGAAGAAAGTAAAGAAGAATATGAAGAAGAGCGGATTTTACCGAGTTCTGAGCTGAGGGGAACAGAGAGTGGTGTGGTGAGGCCAAGAGAGCCGGCCAGCTTTGATGCGCGCAAACACATGAGCGCACCGCCGCAGAAAGCGATCGCCGGGAAGCGCCGAGCATTCTTCCGTCGAGATCCTCTCCTGCACTCCGTCACTCGATTCGTTGGGTCGGCTCTGTAGGGCTTAGGGTTTAAGAAGGGTTACCGCGACACGCTGAAGCTTCTGGAGCTGGTTTCAACGGCAAATCATCACAGCCGTTCAATGAGACTGATGAATCAAAAATGATAAATAATATATAAATACTTAAATATGTCTAATAATTAAATCTTTACAATATTTTGTATAATGTATGATAAGCGATCAATAACTTCTAATCATCTAAAACTTTGATTTCAACAAACATATTGTTGAATTCACGGTTTCAACATGATGAATTCAATAATATTAAAGTTGGTTTAATCTGACTTAACTCATGTCAATATCATGTCATTAAATTATTTTTTAAAGCTTTCAATGTATAGTTGGAGGTCAACCAGATTTCAAATGTTACATGCTTATACTATAATGGATCATCTCAGCGAGACAAATTTAAAGAGCTTAATATCACTCAATTTTAACATTATTAAGACACTCAAATATTCTTTAAATGTAGTTTGATTGGAAGAATCTCTCTAAGTTATTTGATACAGTTATCTGAATTCCTTCCTTATTTAAAGAAATGTCTCTCTCATACTCTATAAATAGATTTTGACCTCTCTCCTAAAAGGGGGCATAGATTTGGAGTTATAAGAATACCAAACATCTGATAAGAAGATGAAGCTCAACATCATTTTTGCAACGAAAACCGACAAATTCCTCTAGCTTTCGCATCTACCGACCTCTGTCGCCCACATCTACCACTGTCGATCACCCTCTATCATCGACCACAATTGGTTGCACCTGCTCCTTGCAGTGAACTCCCTTGTGGAGTCACAACATGCACTTCAAAATCACAGTGTATGTTTTGCAGTGCATGTTGCGGAACAATGAAGTGCGCACTGGAGCAATACGCCATTAAATATACAGTGCAAACGACATTCCCCAATAATGGTGCAACGCAATGTGATTTACATATGGTGCAATTATTCCTCCCTAAGATGATGCAGTGATACACCTCAAAGATGATATTATATGGACTTCTAAAGCTTTCTTTTCACAGCTCACTATTATGCTTACGTGGCTTGCATGTAGTGTTGTCCTCAACTCTGACCTCTACATCTTATGAACAACATCACAACTCACCAAGATGACCTACATGACAAAATAAGACCTATGTGATTCATGGTTTGTGTAGCTCATAACTCGGGTCTCAGCGGTCAGCTATTACAACTCTCAACTTAGGCATTTGCATTCTACAAGCATTATCATAGCTTATACAGCTCCCAACTACTACATTTTTAAACTAAAGGCATTGTCACAACTAGTGTAACTCTCACTTACGACATCTACGACCTACATATGTCATCACAGCTCCTAAGTAATGTCTATGCAGCCCACATATGTCATCACAGTTCACCACTATAACACATGTGACCAACTACGACATATGTGGCTTACAAATCATGCAACTCCCGACTCCTGCCACTACAGTCTATGAATGTCATTACAACTCACCACTAAGATCTAAATTACTAATTATGGCCTATGCAATCCACAACTCATATAATTCCCAACTATGACCTCTATAACCTATCGATGTTATCACAACTCATCATTACGCTCAATGTAATCAACTACAACCTATGTGATTCACAACTCATGCAACTTCCTACTACGACTTCTATGGCCAACTGATGCTTCGGAAACAACCATCTGCTACCCACATAACTAACAACTACCACTACTTTCAATTACAACTTACACGGCTAACTGGTGCTACAACTACCATCTACAATATTTACGGTAGATTACTGCCTCCATAACAATCGACCATAACCCATGCAACCTACTATCATCGAGAGCAACATTCATTACAATTAGAATACGACTATTATCGATGAACTATTATTGTTCATTTTGCAACGATCAATTTCGGGCCTTTATCTTTCATAATTCAGGAGAATGAGACATGTGTACTCATCATTCATAGATATTTATTTCAACTGGAGCTAAACCTCGTAGTTTTCTCCTATTTTCAAGATTTTCCACATAAAATTTGATGTCTTCTTCTGCTTACTTCCCTTTAATCACCCGAGCATGTGTTAGATTTTTGTGCAATGCAGAGATGATAAATAATTAGTCCACCATCATGGACCTTCGGGATGCATCAATGCATTAATGTTGCAGCATATCAAAATATAAGAAATTATAAGATAAAAAACACGCATGAAACTATTTTTTTAATATTATTTTAAAATCCAAATGTTATCTACATAAATATACAAGTTAAAATATTGGCCTGCTCNCTAAGAAAAAAATGTAATAAATAAAAAACATGCTTTTTTAAGATGCCTTGCAGAAAAATCATACTTTTCTGCAGTTATTATCGATGTGCAAGTCAGATTTTAACCATAAAAGAAAAGGAAGATATACATGCATACAACTCTATACATATGTATTTATATATATCTAACATCTAAACTTCAGTTTTTACATACATTCCACCGTGAAAAAGTGCATTTCACCATTAAATATTAAAATGTAAAAAAGCAAAATTTAGGAATTAGATATGTAAATTCATAGGAACTGAGTTGTATGTATGTAAATGCCCCAAAATAAATCATAGGAAGCTTTCAAGGCAGGGATTTTTAAATTTGCTGAAACTNATTTTTACATACATTCCACCGTGAAAAAGTGCATTTCACCATTAAATATTAAAATGGTGGTACTTTTTATGTGATATGAAAGAAATGGGTGGTACAAATGTAAAAAAGCAAAATTTAGGAATTATATATGTAAATTCATAGGAACTGAGTCGTATGTATGTAAATGCCCCAAAATAAATCATAGGAAGCTTTCAAGGCAGGGATTTTTAAATTTGCTGAAACTACATGTAAGCATGAAGATAAAGGAGAATGCTTTGAGCCTCCAATACAATCGTTTCCAATGTGTGAAAGAACGAATTATATTAATAACGGTGTTCGCAAGACAATGGACCAGAATTAGTCTCTCTCTTCTTTATTTTTTTAACTCTGTTTCTTAAACATGTGAGAATCGCCGCTGAGTGCTGAAAATTGAAAATCTTCAATCAGTTTTTTTTTTTTTTCCTCAAATATTTCATGTTGAATTGTTTGAAGAGCTTTCGATGAATATCAATGCCAGGCCGATTATTCTCTTTTGTTAAAAATACAGTTATGGTTTCTCAGTGCTAAGAAATTGGCAGACTTTAATCCCCTCAAGTAATTGTGGCAAAAGGCTGAATGTTTCCAAAAGATTTCAATGGAGATCAATACCGAGCCACCCAAATCACGATTTCAATTTATGAAGAAAGTAAAGAAGAATATGAAGAAGAGCGGATTTTACCGAGTTCTGAGCTGAGGGGAACAGAGAGTGGTGTGGTGAGGCCAAGAGAGCCGGCCAGCTTTGATGCGCGCAAACACATGAGCGCACCGCCGCAGAAAGCGATCGCCGGGAAGCGCCGAGCATTCTTCCGTCGAGATCCTCTCCTGCACTCCGTCACTCGATTCGTTGGGTCGGCTCTGTAGGGCTTAGGGTTTAAGAAGGGTTACCGCGACACGCTGAAGCTTCTGGAGCTGGTTTCAACGGCAAATCATCACAGCCGTTCAATGAGACTGATGAATCAAAAATGAGAAATAATATATAAATACTTAAATATGTCTAATAATTAAATCTTTACAATATTTTGTATAATGTATGATAAGCGATCAATAACTTCTAATCATCTAAAACTTTGATTTCAACAAACATATTGTTGAATTCACGGTTTCAACGTGATGAATTTAATAATATTAAAGTTGGTTTAATCTGACTTAACTCATGTCAATATCATGTCATTAAATTATTTTTTAAAGCTTTCAATGTATAGTTGGAGGTCAACCAGATTTCAAATGTTACATGCTTATACTATAATGGATCATCTCAGCGAGATAAATTTAAAGAGCTTAATATCACTCAATTCTAACATTATTAAGACACTCAAATATTCTTTAAATGTAGTTTGATTGGAAGAATTTCTCTAAGTTATTTGATACAGTTATCTGAATTCTTTCCTTATTTAAAGAAATGTCTCTCTCATACTCTATAAATGGAGTTTGACCTCTCTCCTAAAAGGGGGCATAGATTTGGAGTTATAAGAATATCAAACATCTGATAAGAAGATGAAGCTCAACATCATTTTTGCAACGAAAACCGACAAATTCCTCTAGCTTTCGCGTCTACCGACCTCTGTCGCCCACATCTACCACTGTCGATCACCCTCTTTCATCGACCACAATTGGTTGCACCTGCTCCTTGCAGTGAACTCCCTTGTGGAGTCACAACATGCACTGCAAAATCACAATGTATGTTTTGCAGTGCATGTTGCGGAACAATGAAGTGCGCGCTGGAGCAATACGGCATTAAATATACAGTGCAAACGACACTCCCCAATAATGGTGCAACACAATGTGATTTACATATGGTGCAATTATTCCTCCCAAAGATGATGCAGTGATACACCTCGAAGATGATATTATATGGACTTCTAAAGCTTTCTTTTCACAGCTCACTACTATGCTTACGTGGCTTGCATATAGTGTTGTCCTCAACTCTGACCTCTACATCTTATGAACAACATCACAACTCACCAATATGACCTACATGACAAAATACGACCTATGTAATTCATGGTTTGTGTAGCTCATAACTCGGGTCTCAGCGGTCAGCTATTACAGCTCTCAACTTAGGCATTTGCATTCTACAAGCATTATCATAGCTTATGCAGTTCCCAACTACTACATTTTTAAACTAAAGGCATTGTCACAACTAGTGTAACTCTCACTTACGGCATCTACGACCTACATATGTCATCACAACTCCTAAGTAAAGCCTATGCAGCACACATATGTCATCACAGTTCACCACTATAACACATGTGACCAACTACGACATATGTGGCTTACAAATCATGCAACTCCCGACTCCTGCCACTACAGTCTATGAATGTCATTACAACTCACCACTAAGATCTAAATTACTAATTATGGCCTATGCAATCCACAACTCATATAATTCCCAACTATGACCTCTATAACCTATCGATGTTATCACAACTCATCATTACGCCCAATGTAATCAACTACAACCTGTGTGACTCACAACTCATGCAACTTCCTACTACGACTTCTATGGCCAACCGATGCTTCGGAAACAACCATCTGCTACCCACATAACTAACAACTACCACTACTTTCAATTACAACTTACACGGCTAACTGGTGCTACAACTACCATCCACAATATTTACGGTAGATTACTGCCTCCATAACAATCGCCCATAACCCATGCAACCTACTATCATCGAGAGCAACATTCATTACAATTAGAATACGACTATTATAGATGAACTATTATTGTTCATTTTGCAACGATCAATTTCGGGCCTTTATCTTTCCTAATTCAGGAGAATGGGACATGTGTACTCATCATTCATATATATTTATTTCAACTGGAGCTAGACCTCGTAGTTTTCTCCTATTTTCAAGATTTTTCACATAAAAATTGATGTCTTCTTCTGCTTACTTCTCTTTAATCACCCGAGCATGTGTTAGATTTTTGTGCAGTGCAGAGATGATAAATAATTAGTCCACCGTCATGGACCTTCGGGATGCATCAATGCATTAATGTTGCAACATATCAAAATATAAGAAATTATAAGATAGAAAACACTCATGAAAATATTTTTTTAATATTATTTTAAAATCCAAATGTTATCTACATAAATATACAAGTTAAAATATTGGCGTGCTCTTTAGGGCGACATTGCAATGCTATATGGGCACTGTAGCATCAATTTCCAGCGGCGTAGTGTCTTGTTAGGGGTTTGTTGACTTCAAAATGGCCTATACGGCTATACATTAGCATAGGCGTAGCACCATGAGCATTGGGGCACCAAACTTTAAAGTGAAGATGACCTCCATATGTTATGTTCTATCTGCATACCACATATATAAAGACAAAGAAAGCACAAACAAACATAAAAAATAGCACCAAAAGTCAAATTAAGATCAATTTAAAAATGAGTTGAAATCAAACAAAAGTTTATTTGTCCGTGTCAGGCTCGTTTTGATCAAATCAATTAAAATAGATAAATGTTTATATTGTATTTAAGAAATAGTAGATTTTATTATTATTATTTTTTAAAAGGTTTGACAATATAATTATAAAAAATATTAATTTTTATGTTAAATATGTAAATACATAAGATTATGCTGCCATGCATGCATATAGTCAAAAAAAAAAATTGATGCATATGGTAATATATGGTTACCATAAGAGGGGGAACTGCATAATTATAATATTTTTTTGTCCCACATCGGGAAAGAGGTGTATTGATATGAAAAAAGCCTATAAAATTCAATAAACTCTTCAATATAACCAAAAAGAAAAAAAAAAGAATGATGTCCTAATTTTGGATTTGGTTTAGTAAAAATAATTATTTCTTAATTTAAAATATGTAAATAATTATAATTTTAGGGTCCCTTTGAGGTAGTTTATGAGCTTAAGGGTAAATTACATATTCTGAATCGCGGCCCGCAAACGGGCTTGAGATACAATGAAACCTGTATTTAGGGCCCGTTTGAGTCAGCTTATTTGGTGTGGCAGCATTTTAAAAATGCACGTGTTCTGTTTGGGTAAACTGTATTTTGGAACTTATGCATTTTCAAAACATTGAAAACAGTGTTTTCACACTACGGTTACATCAATTTGACTTTTTCAATAAAATAAAAATTTATAATAATCATCATAAATAATTTATAAATAATTTATTTTTAATTATCTTATTAATAGATTATNTTTTGTCCCACATCGGGAAAGAGGTGTATTGATATGAAAAAAGCCTATAAAATTCAATAAACTCTTCAATATAACCAAAAAGAAAAAAAAAAGAATGATGTCCTAATTTTGGATTTGGTTTAGTAAAAATAATTATTTCTTAATTTAAAATATGTTAAATAATTATAATTTTAGGGTGCCTTTTGAGGTAGTTTATGAGCTTAAGGGTAAATTGCATATTCTGAATCGTGGCCCGCAAACGGGCTTAAGATACAATGAAACTTGTATTTAGGGCCCGTTTGAGGCAGCTTATTTGGTGTGGTTGCTGTTCTGTTTGGGTAAACTATGTTTTGGAACTTATGCATTTTCAAAACATTGAAAACAGTATTTTCACACTGCACCTATCTAGGTGCGGTGACAGCTTTCTGACAATGATCTGACGTTTTCTATAAAATAAAAATTTGTAATAGTCATCGCATCTAATTTATTAATAAATTCTTTTTATTCTTTTTAATTAACTTATTAACAGATTATTCAATAAATTGAAGCTCCCTCAAAATAATGTAAGCATTTCCAAAACTTCCAAAACGCCGCCCGCAAGCTGAACCAAACGGGTTACTCTTACGAACTTACGTATTGGTAACGGCTGAACTCTCTAAGCATTAGAGTTTCGTATACGACACTTTCTCTCGATCTCAGCTATGCCCTCCACCGATCTGCTTTCTTGTTTCTCAACAATGTCCCATTCTGAATGTCGCCGATCCACCATGGATTTGTAAGTTTTGATTCAATCACTCTGCCTTTATTATGCCGATCTCTGAATCACTGTCGTTAATCTTTTCTCTNTCTTTCTTGTTTCTCAACAATGCCCCATTCTGAATTTCGCCGATCCACCATGGAATTGTAAGTTTTGATTCAATCACTTTGCCTTTATTATGCCGATCTCTGAATCACTGTCGTTAATCTTTTCTCTTATACCGATCGCTTAATTATTATGAATTTTTTCCTGAGGTTTCTGGAGATGTTTCAGTGATTGTAAGTTCGCTGCATTTATGATTTTCTTAGATTCAAACTATTTTGCTTTTTCAGTTTTGCGATCGCCGCAGTGCGATTTTAGCTCGAGATTATACTTTTGTTTTATGAAGAGACGATCTGGGTTGTGAAAATTTGTGAGAAGATGCCGGGGGACGATTACTATGAACGACCCTTGTTTGGGGGAGCAATATCGAGCTGCTTTCCGCTAAGATTTCAGGTGGTTTCACTATTTTGATGCGTTTATCTATCTTTTTCGACTGGTGGATCGATGATGGCTGATTGTTTTGTTGATCAGGATGTGAGTGAAGTGAGAGAAGTTCCCGATTATCAGGTTTTAGGGATTCTCTTCTTCCTGACCTAAAATTTGATCGTTATTTAACTTCTATTANATTTCAGGTGCTTTTACTATTTTGATGCATTTATCTATCTTTTTCCGATTGGTGGATCGATGTTGGCTGATTGTTTTGTTGATCAGGATGTGAGTGAAGTGAGAGAAGTTCCCGATTATCAGGTTTTATGGATTCTCTTCTTCCTGACTTAAAATTTGATCGTTATTTATAACTTCTATTATTATTTATTTTTGTTGATCGTCTTGTCTTCTTTCTGTTTGTAAAGGAGGCGTTTGCGGATNATATTTATTTTTGTTGATCGTCTTGTCTTCTTTCTATTTGTAAAGGAGGCGTTTGCGGATTCCAGCAGTGATGAAACCCTAATTTTTGAGCTTTTGGATTTCAAAGGCGAGATTGAAGACAATGCCAGTGCCGTTTGGTTTCTTCGGGACATTGCTCGTGAACAGGATGCAGAAGATAGCATGGTAAGAAGTAGATAATGAAAGTCTTTTTTCGCCATACTTAGAATAATACTTGTTCAGAAAATTGCAAGTTTTTCAGAATTTTCCTTCAAAAAACTCTGTATTGGCTTATTGGATGCTTTTGTTATTTGTTAGGGAAATTTATATACATGGCACACAGTTCTACGCATTTACATATCTCATACCTAAAATTTGGTATTTACATATATATCTAGCACTTTGGTACTTTAAAGTTATAAATGAAAATGTGTAATTGACTTTCAAAAAATGGTAATAGTGTTAATTTTGATGTGATATTAAATATTTGAGTGTTTTGTGTGTAAATATGAAAGTTTTGGTGTGACATATGTAAATACATAAGAATTGTGTGATATGCATGCAAATGCCCTATTTAAACCTATGAATGAAAATGTGTAATTGACTTTGACAAAAATGATAGTAGGGCTATTTTTTATGTGATATTAAAGATTCGAGTGTTCTTTGTGTAAATATGAAAGTTTAGGCTTGAGATATGTAAATACATAATAATTATGTGCTATGTATGTAAATGCCCCTATTTAAACCTATGAATGAAAATGTGTGATTGACTTTTAAAAAATGGTGATACCAAAGACTCAAGTGTTCTGCATTTAAATATGAAAGTTTAGGTGTGAGATGTAAATACATAAGAATTTTGTGCTATGTATGTAAACGCCCCAATTTCTTTGAGACAGTCCAATGTGTCTTTTTAATGGAGCAAAATTCTAAAATAGTCTCTTGACCATTTACATGGAGTCTTTTTAATTCTCAAGAGTATAATAAAAATGGAAAATTAGTCCCTCGACTTTTTTAATATTGGCTGAAATAAACCCCAAGGAGGACTATATTCGCCCCCTTTAAAAGAGTCTGAAACTAAATTAACACTTTTACAGATTTTGAGACTAAAATGATACTTGACAGAGTTAAATTAAGGCTAATGATGGTGATTATTTTATTGATTTAGCCTTTTCTCTGTTAAGTAAAAAATTAATTAGGAAGTTCACTTACATACCACTCAATTCCTACGCATTTACCTATCTAAGTCCATGCCGTCTTACCTATGCATGAAAAAGATTTATCTCACATTTGAAATGTTATAATGATGGTATTTTTGATGTGNTAGATTCTGGGACTAAAATGATACTTGACAGAGTTAAATTAAGGCTAATGATGGTGATTATTTTATTAATTTAGCCTTTTATCTGTTAAGTAAAAAATTAATTAGGAAGTTTACTTACATACCACTCAATTCCTATGCATTTACCTATCTAAGTCCTTGCCGTCTTACCTATGCATGAAAAAGATTTATCTCACATTTGAAATGTTATAATGATGGTATTTTTGATGTGATATGAAATATTTGGGCGGTATAAATGTAATAAAGCAAAACTTAGGTCTTAGATATGTAAATACATAAGAATTGAGTGGTATTCATATTGATGCCCCATATAATTAATACTGTTAATGCCTATCTCATCTGCTTCTTGCTTATGAGTAACTCATCCAACTCATTTTATATAAATAGGATAATTCCACTTTATTTTTTTCATTTCTGTACGCATTTGTGGTGCTTAAACATTATTTTCAATGTTTTTAANGATGATTTATACTGTTAATGCCTATCTCATCTGCTTCTTGCTTATGAGTAAATCATCCAACTCATTTTATATAAATAAGATAATTCCACTTTATTTTTTTCATTTCTGTACGCATTTGTGGTGCTTAAACATTATTTTCAATGTTTTTAAAATTATGTTAATTTATTTTTAGAAGCAAAAGATAAAAATATATTAAAAATACATTAAGTAAATATATTTTTAAAAATGAATAAAAAATATTAACAAAAATAAAAATTAAATTAGATCCCGAAAAAGCCCTAAGAGAATGGACTTCAGTGTAAGCTCTTTTTCTTTCCACTGCAAGCAGGTCCAAGAACACTCAGGAACAATAGAAGTTGCTGGCTTACAATATAGAGATGGTCCTGTAATATATCAAACAGCAGTTGGTCAAATGGTAAGTTTGTTGTTATTTTTTCTATCGGGACATTCACATGCATACCACACAATTTTTAAGTATTTACATATCTGACACCTAAACATTCATATTTACATGCATACCACATCGAAAATATCACAATCACTACTTTTTTTAAAGTGATATACACCTTTTTTTACATAGGTTTATGACATCAATGTGTTATAAGTGCATATATCAAATCTTGGATGTTAGATAGGTAAATACATAAGAATTTTGAGGTATGTATGTAAATTTCCCTTTACTTTGGGCATTTAAATGCATACCACAAATTCTTAAGTATTTAGATATCTAACACCAGAACATTCATTTTCAAGTGCATACAATTTAAATCTTTAACATCACATAAAAAATACCGCCATCACTAATTTTTAAAAGGTGAANAAAAAATACATTAAATAAATATATTTTTAAGAATAAATAAAAAATATTAACAAAAATAAAAAATAAAATAGATCCCGAACAAACCGTAAGAGAATGGACTTCAGTGTAAGCTCTTTTTCTTTCCACTGCAAGCAGGTCCAAGAACACTCAGGAACAATAGAAGTTGCTGGCTTACAATATAGAGATGGTCCTGTAATATATCAAACAGCAGTTGGTCAAATGGTAAGTTTGTTGTTATTTTTTTCTGGGAAGGTCCATACCACACAATTTTTAAGTATTTACATATCTGACACCTAAACATTAATATTTACATGCATACCACATCGAAAATATCACAATCACTATTTTTTTTTAAGTGATATACACCTTTTTTTACATAGGTTTATGACACCAATGTGTTATAAGTGCATATATCAAATCTTGGATGTTAGATAGGTAAATACATAAGAATTTTGAGGTATGTATGTAAATTTCCCTTTACTTTGGGCATTTAAATACATACCACAAATTCTTAAGTAATTAGATATCTAACACCAGAACATTCATATTCAAGTGCATACAATTCAAATCTTTAACATCACATAAAAAATACTGCCATCGCAAATTTTTAAAAGGTGAAATACACCTTTTAATGTATATATTTATGACTCCAATGTATTATAAGTGTAAATATCAAACTTTGGATGTTAGATAGGTAATACATGAGATAACTATGGTGGTATTAATCAAACCGGTTAAGGTTTTCTTTATACCAATGTATTTACGTATTAGCAACTAAAGTTTGATTTTTATATTTCTACAGCCCAAATCATTCATATCACATAAAAAAAAACGCTTGTTTTAACTTATAAAAAGTGAAATACATCTTTTCATGGATAGGAAAGTTGGTATATATGTAAATGCATAGGAATAGAGTTCCTTTTTTTTCTTATACCAGTTTAATTTGGAGTTATTAAGACCATCTCTTGTTGAAGCGTGGTTACTATTTCTTCTCTTCTTTTCCATCATTACAGACCATTTCCAAAGACAGCCAAGGAATGGAGGCACAAAAAAGTGTGCGGGTAAGTTTGTTGCTGCTATTTTTGTTAAAAAAGGTTGAGGAATTCTATTAAAATCTCTTTATATGAAGGTTTATCTGGCAAATTTGCGTCTCAAGGAATTTGGCACTGATGTGCTGATTACTGCATATGAGCAAATTTTAGACAAGTAAGGCTCGACCTCAAAAACTGTTTCTTTGATATTTGTGGTTAAATTAGTCTGCATTTTATCTCATTGCCTCCCCAATTTAATTTGAAACTGGACTTGAAATCCACAAGTAGCTTTGTTACTCTAAATATTAGAACTTGTTTGGGGGACAGCTGCAACTTTATAGAAGGTTTGTACAGCTGCCATAGAAAAATTGATTTTTTTGAAAGTTGTGTGTGTTTGTGTGTGTGTCTATATATACATATATATATATATATATATATATATATATATATATATATANAAATAAGATTTTACAACATATGAACAAAATGCTAAGAACAGGTTCAGAATTGATAAAAACACATGCACCATACTACACAAAAAACCTTTCCCTCCACCCTGCCTTGAAAATACAATTAGATTGATTGGTGATCGGCAGGCGAATTATCTTTATCCTTAGTATCGTGTTGAAATCTTACAGCAATACATGTTATGTTGTCTGCACTTCCATGAGAGAAAGCAGTCTCAGTCAACTTCGTCAGCCTCTGATTCTTCTTTTGTTCTTGCGAGAGAAATTGCATCGTCATTTGGTACAAAATCCCATAATCCATCACTAGCCAGAACCAAGAGGTCCAACTCTTCACCAACTTCTTCTTCCTGAATCTCAGGCTCTGCCACTACATATTGCTTTAGCAGGCGATTACCAAAGGCACGTGACATTGCAAGCACACCTCCAACTCTCCAAGTGCCTGCCCACATAACAACTCCTCCCGCATCCTCAATTCTCTTGCGCTCATCACTTTTATTTGGCTTGTGGTCGTCAGAAAGAGGTATAGCTTTGCCTGCTTTTGAAATAACAGTACGTGAATCTCCAACATTAGCTACATATAAACGTTTGCCAACTAGAACTGCAGTTGAAGCTGTAGAACCATCATCTCTGAAAGTATTACTTTCAGAATCTAGGAAGTCGGTATCAGTTTTTTTATAAGTCTCACATATAGCCCTTTTTGTGTCAGTTAAAACTCTGGATGCTTAAGAAGGTTTTCAAATAAGGCTCCTTCAAAAATTCTGCTTCACGCGAGCCACGATGACCGTCAAATATTCCAAAGAGATTAACAGTTTGCCCATCTATTGTGGAGTTCCTTATGTCAAAGAAGTCCTCCATGCTTGCTCTCTTTCCTCTAAAGCTCGAGTATCCACAACTCAATCTAGCATCCTCACTTTTCCAACCTCCGCTAGCATAATCTACCTCGCTCTCTTCATCACAGTCCTTCTCTGGAAAGGTATTAGAGACAGCTCCAGTATCCAGCATTGTGCTCGACGTGGCCATCAGCGTTCCGATAGTACTGAACCTAATTTTTCTGTGGAAGGTTCACTCGCAGTTTTGCATNACATAATCTACCTCGCTGTCTTCATCACAGTCCTTCTCTGGAAAGGTATTAGAGACGGCTCCAGTATCCAGCGTTGTGCCCGACGTGGCCATCAGCGTTCCGATAGTACTGAACCTAATTTTTCTGTGGAAGGTTCACTCGCAGTTTTGCATCCAGATCCCACAAAAAAAAAACCAATCTCGCTTTTCCTTCCCGAAGATGAGGAGCGCCACAAATGTCCAGTCCGCACGATAAAACTTGGCAGACTAGCAATGCATACCATCTAATAAAATCGATCAACGTTAGCAAATGACTCAAGACAACAAATCCAAATAATCCATAGGGTTTGGAATTCGAAAAGGTATTCACAGTTCAAACTTGATCGCTGCCGCTAGCCATGGTCTATTAGTAGGGCAGCTTCTCTGAAGGTTGTAAGTCCCCTTAGGTAACGGGTTCGAATCTCCCTTTGGCCAGTTTGCCAGTAGTGAGGGCGGTCCTCGAATAGTTGGGCAGATGAGGGTGGCTGGGGGCTCGTATAATAGCCTCTTGCCATTCTTTTTTTAATATATATATATATATATATATTGGAAAAANCTGATAAAATCGATCAATGTTAGCAAATGACTCAAGACAACAAATCCAAATAATCCATAGGGTTCGGAATTCGAAAAGTTATTCACAGTTCAAACTTGATCGCTGCCGCTAGCCGTGTTCTATTAGTAGAGCAGCTTCTCTGAAGGTTGTCAGTCCCCTTAGGTAACGGGTTCGAATCTCCCTTTGGCCAGTTTGCCGGTAGTGAGGGCGGTCCTCGAATAGTTAGGCAGATGAGGGTGGCTGGGGGCCCGTATAATAGCCTCCTGCCATTCTTTTTTTAATATATATAT
>JXCR01051925.1:198666-212158 GCA_002079205.1 Phalaenopsis hybrid cultivar
ATATATATATATATATATAAATGAGCCGGCTCACGAGCTATTAAGTCTGAGTCAGGTATATCTTAAGTTCAAACTTCGCTTGTTAGCTCATCAAATTCAGCTCTCACTCAACGAGCCAACACATGAATCGGCTTCGCTCCATAACACCCCTCCTTGAAACCCCTTTCCAAAATAAGTCTTTACACATGTATGTCTTCACAAAAAGTTTATTTCACATAATTCATATGAATTTCTCCAAAACCTACATAATTTAGGCATGCAATCTTTAAACAATTAGGTGGATAGGTGTGTAAATATCCCATTTTCATATTTACACACATAGAACTTCAATCTTTATTATCACATGAAAAAAATTACTCTATTATCACTTTTTTAAAAGTAAATTACACGTTCTCATGCAAAGGTTTAAAGCACCAAAATGTTATGTATGTAATATGAAAGTTTATGCATCAAATATGTAAATTTCCCAAACATTAAACTGCAAAAATTCTCTTAAAATCTCCTCAAACATAATTTCAGACCCCTAACAACAACATCATGATTCCTTTCCTTAAAAACCATATCAAACAAAAAAATAAGGTCACTACTTACCTGAAGCCACAGAACTCCAAGCAATCCCCTTCCTCATCCCCAACCTCCCAATTCTCTCCCAAACATCAGCAGCCTTCTCCCACATCTCAGAAGCAGCAAAGGCATTAGAAACCACCACATACTTCCCGACATTCTCCGGCATCAGCTCAAAAAACCTGCTTGCTGCAACCTTCACCATCTCCACATCCCCATGGATTCTGCAAGCTCCAACCAAAGCTCCCCAAACAGTGGAATGCGATTCGCAAGGCGAGGTACGTATGAATTCGTACGCCTCATACAACTTCCCCGCTCGTCCCATCATATCGACCATCACCGTGTAATGTTCCTTCTTCGGCGTGACTCGGTAATCTTCGATCATGGAAACAAAATACTTCCATCCGGAATCAATAAGACCGCCATGGCTGCAGGCCGAGAGAAGAGAAAGAAATGTAACTGAATTTGGCCTGAAACCTTCTTCTTCCATCTGATGAAACAGTTGAATCACCTCTCTTACTTTCCCGTGGAGTCCGTAACCCGAAATCAGAGAGGTCCAAGTAATCACATTTCGGTCAGGCAATTCGTCAAACACCCTTCGTGCATCATCCAAACTGCTGCACTTGAAGTACATATCCACGAGAGCGCTGCCAACTACCACATTGGCCACCGCCTTCCTCTTGATCATAAGACAATGAGCTCGCCTGCCGTGCTCCAGAGCAGCCAGTCCAGCACACGCATGGAAAACTGATGAGAAGGTGAAGGGATCAGGATCTACTCCATTGTCACGCATCGAGTAGTATAGCTCAAGACCTCCTCGCTCCAGGCCTTCGTGCGCGAAGCCCGAGATCATTGCGTTGTATGCAAAGAGATTCGGATCAGGCATTTCATCGAACAGGTGGTGGGCGGATTTCAATTCGCCGGCTTTTGTATAGAGGATGAGAAGCTTGGTGTTGAGATATTTGGTTGGGGTGAATCCGGTGGCTATGATGTGGGAGTGGATTGCTTTTCCGAGCAGAAACTCTCGCCGGTGANGTTTCGGTCAGGCAATTCGTCAAACACCCTTCGTGCATCATCCAAACTGCTGCACTTGAAGTACATATCTACGAGAGCGCTGCCAACTACCACATTGGCCACCGTCTTCCTCTTGATCATAAGACAATGAGCTCGCCTACCGTGCTCCAGAGCAGCCAGTCCAGCGCACGCATGGAAAACTGATGAGAAGGTGAAGGGATCAGGATCTACTCCATTGTCGCGCATCGAGTAGTAGAGCTCAAGACTGCTTCGCTCCAGGCCTTTGTGAGCGAGGCCGGAGATCATGGCGTTGTATGCAAACAAATTCGGATCAGGCATTTCATCGAACAGGTGGCGAGCGGACTTCAATTCTCCGGCTTTCGTGTAGAGGATGAGAAGCTTGGTGTTGAGATACTTGGTTGGGGTGAATCCGGTGGCTATGATGTGGGAGTGGATTGCTTTTCCGAGCAGAAACTCTCGCCGGTGANGGCGGATTTCAATTCTCCGGCTTTCGTGTAGAGGATGACAAGCTTGGTGTTGAGATATTTGTTTGGGGTGAATCCGGTGGCTATGATGTGGGAGTGGATTGCTTTTCCGAGCAGAAACTCTCGCCGGTGAATGCTTTCCTGGAGGAGGAGAGAGTAGGTGGGAGGAGAGATCGGGGAGCCGCTGCAGAAGAGGGTTTTGACGGCTTCGTTTAGTCTTCCGGAGAGGCAGAGAGATCTTAAGATTTTGTGCATGGTTTTGAGAAGGTTTGAGCGAGCGTGATGACTCCATGGGAGGTTTCTGAATTCAGGTCGATGAAGAAGAACGGAAGTTGGATGCAGAAGTGAACATTACTGAGAGTAGAGCAGTTCTACGGAGCTCGCCGGAATAAAAGAGCCATTTTTGACCTGTTCTCCCCACATTACAAATCTATCCCAGCATTACTCATTTTTTTAGAAAAAAAAAAAAAAAAGATAAAAGATGAAGAATTATATTGATGGTTTTAGTTTGGAGATACAGAAAGGCCAAGAGCTTATTATATCAAGCACTTCTTCAATGGTACAAACAAACCCATATGGGGAACTTATTAGACATCTGCATTCTCTTATATAAGGCTAAGCTTGCCAAAAGAATGCATTGGAGCTAGTGGAAGGCTAAGNATCGATGAAGAAGAACGGAAGTTGGAAGGAGAAGTGAACATTACTGAGAGTAGACCAGTTCTACGGAGCTCGCCGGAATAAAAGAGCCATTTTTGACCTGTTCTCCCCACATTACAAATCTATCCCAACATTACTCATTTTTTTAGAAAAAAAAAAGAAGATAAAAGATGAAGAATTATATTGATGGTGTTAGTTTGAAGATACAGAAAGGCGAGCGATTTTTGCGCCACTGTCATACAGCCGCGATGTGCGGCTGTGATCGGAGGGCGCGCGCAGCTCTGCGCGCTCCCTCCACACCTAATAATTAGACCAAAAAGGCCAAGAGCTTATTCTATTAAGCACTTCTTCAATGTTACAAACAAACCCATATGGGGAACTTATTAGACATTTGCATTCTCTTATATAAGGCTAAGCTTGCCAAAAGAATGCATTGGAGCTAGTGGAAGGCTAAGCTTGCCAAANTTGTTCTCCCCACATTACAAATCTATCCCAGCATTACTCATTTTTTTAGAAAAAAAAAAAAGATAGAAGATGAAGAATTATATTGATGGTTTTAGTTTGAAGATACAGAAAGGCCAAGAGCTTATTCTATCAAGCACTTCTTCAATGTTACAAACAAACCCATATGGGGAACTTTTTAGACATCTGCATTCTCTTATATAAGGCTAAGCTTGCCAAAAGAATGCATTGGAGCTAGTGGAAGGCTAAGCTTGCCAAAAGAACTAAAATAAGTACCTAAAAAAGCATATGCCATGAATGGTCCTTCAATCATTTATAAATGAACTAAAGGACATCTAAAGGGCATTATGACTTGATTCACAAGCAAGAGCAAAACTATCCTCTTTGGCATTGGTGAATAGTCTCAAGTCATTTTAAGATTTTCATGTTGGCACCTAATTATGAGATGTCTTAAGTGGGTTTTACCCAAAGTTGATTAAGAATAAAAATTTTAAAATAAAAAGGGGGTTCTCATAAATGAAAGATCTTTAAGACAAGTAGATGAGTAGATCACTCGAAGAGTCATCAATAATTATTAGTTTCCTTCGATAAGTCACTGATCTGCCAAAATTCAATTAGATTGAGTTGTTGACAATGAGTGATTTCATAAGGTTTTGTTGCATGTTATGAAGAATAAATCAAAAGATGTCACTAACAATCGGGGGTTTTATTGGATTAAGTGATCAAGAAGGGTATTTTTTCATGTAAGAATAATGATATGATACTTGGACATGAAGATATCTGAATATAAGTAAAAAAAAAAAAAGGAGTTCATTAAGCAATAACTTGTTAATGCATGAATAAGACACCAAAAAAGTGGGCTTATGTGATAAGTTATCAAGAAGTAAGCTTCTTAGGATAGCTGTTAATGTTTTGTTAGGAAGAGTTTTGACGACAAATCAAACTAGATTACCAATGAGAGACAACTTCCATAGGATGGCTTGTAAAGGAAGGCGGTGAATTCATGAGATAAGGGAATTGACAAAACATTAACAAAGGCAAAGTTCAAGATAAGATGACACAAGAGGAGATTTTTGAAAGAGATGTTGTCAAGGCTTTTACGAATGAAGAATTCTTATAATAAGTCATCGAGAGAGAAAATTTTTAAGGAAGATGCTCCAATGAGAAGGGATTTTGGCTGATCAAATAGATGGTATTTTAAGGTTGTGAAGGCGAGTTCGTGTCAATTTGCTGTCGGGTAGCCCTAGAGAAAATATGTCATTGACTTATGAGAATTATAGTTGACTAGCTTCTAAGAGGAGGCGGGCAATTAAATAGAGAAAGCACCACTCAATATACGAAGTCTACTGAGGAGAGCTATAGGAATGATAGATGTGGNACATTTTTTATGCCTAAAGTTCATGTTTTACATACCTAACACCTTACATATGCATGAAAAGGTGTATTTTGCTTTTTTTTTAAGTTAAAATGGTGGATATAAGTGGTATTAATGTAAAAAAAAATCCAATTTTTGGTGTTATATTGTCATATATGTAAATGCGTAGGAATTGGGTGGTAATTTGCCAATGTCCCTTTTCTTTGATGATTTGGATACTCATTTGTAGGTTTTTTTATCTCTCAGCATGATAAATTCTTTTGTTTTGCTGAATGCCAATGCTTTAGATTTTAATTATATTCTTGTTATGCATCTTAGCATTTTCATTTGTATTAAAAAATTGATTTTGTTCAGGGATAATTCATGTTATTTACAGATATATCCTTTTGGACTTTCTTTTTTTTTAACAAAAGTTTCCTGGGTTTGTAGAAAGTTTGAGGTCCTGTTGTCTATTAAAAACTACCACATGATGAAAATGGATTTCACATCTCACGACGGTCATCTGAGTCCTCCTGTTTGGATGTTTACTCTGATGAATGTTATCCTATTTCTCTGATGGTTGCCGGAAACTTTTGAGTTTTTATGTAAAGAATTCTTCTGAAGATTTTTGCAAATTTGCATTTTTTTTTGTGCCGTTAGCTTCACACCCTTATTTATAGTTAGATTTGTTGTTGTTAAGGGATCATAATGCAAAATGATGTTTGATGTGAGTTTAAAATTTAAACCAACTGCCTTTCCTTTGGTTCATTACTCTAGATTGATCCTTGTTTGTATATGGATTTTCAATTATTTTAGGAACTTTTTCTTGGGGCATTTGCATACATACCACCCAAATCCTATCTTTTTACATATGTAACGCCAAAAGTTTTCCTTTTTTACATTTATACCACCAAAGCTTTCATATGACATCAAAATACTACTTTTTTAACTTCTAAAAAGTGAAATACACTTTTTCATGCATAGGAAAGGTGGTATAAATGTAAAAATTCAAGCTTAGATGTGTTAAGAGTATGTTGATCTTCCTTTTCCTTACCTGTTGTATTTTGATCATGTGAAAGAAAGAATTTTTACATACATACCAATTAATTCCTATGTATTTACATATCTAACACCTAAATTCCAATTTTTACATGTATGCTACCATTCCTATGCATAAAATGGTGTATTTCACTTTTAAAAATTAAAATACTGGTATTTTTAAAATTGTTGTATTTCACTTTTAAAAGTTAAAATAGGTGTATTTTTTGTGATATGAAATTTTGGGGGTGGTATAAATGTAAAAAGTAATAGTTTAGGTTTTAGATATGTAAATACATTAATTGGGCGGTGTATAGGTAANCATGCATGTAAATGCCCCAATTTCTTTGGACAGTCCAATGTGTCTTTTTAATGCAGTAAAATTCTAAAATAGTCTCTTGACTATTTACATGGAGTCTTTTTAATTCTCAAGAGTATAATAAAAATGGCAAATTAGTCCCTTGACTTTTTTAATATTGGCTGAAATAAACCCCAAGGAGGACTATATTCGCCCCCTTTAAAAGAGTCTGAAACTAAATTAACACTTTTATAGATTCTGGGACTAAAATGATACTTGNCATGTAAATGCCCCAATTTCTTTGGACAGTCCAATGTGTCTTTTTAATGGAGTAAAATTCTAAAATAGTCTCTTGACTATTTACATGGAGTCTTTTTAATTCTCAAGAGTATAATAAAAATGGCAAATTAGTCCGTTGACCTTTTTAATATTGGCTGAAATAAACCCCAAGGAGGACTATAAAAAATATTAACAAAAATAAAAAATAAATTAGGTCCCGAACAAGCCGTAAGAGAATGGGCTTCGGTGTAAGCTCTTTTTCTTTCCACTGCATGCAGGTCCAAGAACACTCAGGAACAATAGAAGTTGCTGGCTTACAATATAGAGATGGTCCTGTAATATATCAAACAGCAGTTGGTCAAATGGTAAGTTTGTTGTTAAAAGGTCTTCCTATTTTACTATCGGGACATTCACATGCATGCCACACAATTTTTAAGTATTTACATATCTGACACCTAAACATTCATATTTACATGCATACCAATCGAAAATATCACAATCACTATTTTTTTTAAAGTGATATACACCTTTTTTTACATAGGTTTATGACACCAATGTGTTATAAGTGCATATATCAAATCTAGGATGTTAGATAGGTAAATACATAAGAATTTTAAGGTATGTATGTAAATTTCCCTTTACTTTGGGCATTTAAATACATACCACAAATTCTTAAGTATTTAGATATCTAACACCAGAACATTCATATTCAAGTGCATACAATTTAAATCTTTAACATCACATAAAAAATACCGCCATCACTAATTTTTAAAAGGTGAAATACACCTTTTAATGCATATATTTATGACTCCAATGTATTATAAGTGTAAATATTAAACTTTGGATGTTAGATAGGTAATACATAAGATAACTATGGTGATATTAATCAAACCGGTTAAGGTTTTCTTAATACCAATGTATTTACGTATTAGCAACTAAAGTTTGATTTTTATATTTATACAACCCAAATCATTCATATCACGTAAAAAAGAACGCTTGCTTTAAACTTATAAAAAATGAAATACATCTTTTCATGCATAGGAATAGAGTTGTATGTAGGTAAATCTTCCTTTTTTTTCTTATACCAGTTTAATTTGGAGTTATTAAGACCATCTCTTGTTGATGTGCGGTTACTATTTCTTCTCTTCTTTTCCATCATTACAGACCATTTCCAAAGACAGCCAAGGAATGGAGGCACAAAAAAGTGTGCGGGTAAGTTTGTTGCTGCTATTTTTGTTAAAAAAGGTTGAGGAATTCTATTAAAATCTCTTTATATGAAGGTTTATCTGGCAAATTTGCGTCTCAAGGAATTTGGCACTGATGTGCTGATTACTGCATATGAGCAAATTTTAGACAAGTAAGGCTCGACCTCAAAAACTGTTTCTTTGATATTTGTGGTTAAATTAGTCTGCATTTTATCTCATTGCCTCCCCCATTTAATCTGAAACTGGACTTGAAATCCATATGTAGCTTTGCTACTCTAAATATTAAAACTTGTTTGGGGGACAGCTGCAACTTTATAGAAGTGTTTGTACAGCTGCCATTGAGAAATTGATTTTTTTGAAAGTTGTTGTGTGTTTGTGTGTGTGTCTATATATATATATATATAATTTTTTTTTTTTTTTTTAATGCACAATGGTACGATGAATATCCAAACAAAATAAGATTTTACAACATATGAACAAAATGCTAAGAACAGGTTCAGAATTGATAAAAACACATGCACCATACTACACAAAAAACCTTTCCCTCCACCCTGCCTTGAAAATACAATTAGATTGATTGGTGATCGGCAGGCGAATTATCTTTATCCTTAGTATCGTGTTGAAATCTTACAGCAATACATGTTATGTTGTCTGCACTTCCATGAGAGAAAGCAGTCTCAGTCAACTTCGTCAGCCTCTGATTCTTCTTTTGTTCTTGCGAGAGAAATTGCATCGTCATTTGGTACAAAATCCCATAATCCATCACTAGCCAGAACCAAGAGGTCCAAGTCTTCACCAACTTCTTCTTCCTGAATCTCAGGCTCTGCCACTACATATTGCTTTAGCAGGCGATTACCAAAGGCACGTGACATTGCAAGCACACCTCCAACTCTCCAAGTGCCTGCCCACATAACAACTCCTCCCGCATCCTCAATTCTCTTGCGCTCATCACTTTTATTTGGCTTGTGGTCGTCAGAAAGAGGTATAGCTTTGCCTGCTTTTGAAATAACAGTACGTGAATCTCCAACATTAACTACATATAAACGTTTGCCAACTAGAACTGCAGTTGAAGCTGTAGAACCATCATCTCTGAAAGTATTACTTTCAGAATCTAGGAAGTCGGTATCAGTTTTTTTATAAGTCTCACATATAGCCCTTTTTGTGTCAGTTAAAACTCTGGATGCTTAAGAAGGTTTTCAAATAAGGCTCCTTCAAAAATTCTGCTTCACGCGAGCCACGATGACCGTCAAATATTCCAAAGAGATTAACAGTTTGCCCATCTATTGTGGAGTTCCTTATGTCAAAGAAGTCCTCCATGCTTGCTCTCTTTCCTCTAAAGCTCGAGTATCCACAACTCAATCTAGCATCCTCACTGCCAAACCATCAAATTCACATAAACACACTTTTAGTTTACCACTTCAAATGAAAGATGGAATAAATCACAAATTATGAACCCATAAGAGGATGACGAGAAGCATTTATTCTTGGCATTAATTATAAAGGTTAATATTTAGCAATAAAATCAGGGAAAATCTTCTCATGATAGAAAAAATCACCATATCTTAGGTTGATACGTCACTAATCACCAGATGTTCTTGCAGGAGAGAAAATGATGATGATACAAATGTAAAGAGCAAGTCATGTCATCATGCCAGTGTGATAAAGCAAATATTTATCATATTGTCCAGTGACATGGCAAATTCAATTAGAGCTCCCAATGATCCATCTTATATGAAGTTGTAATTTAATATGGGTGTCAACCAATAAAATACTAAAACGTAAAATGAGCACTGCATAAAAATTTACTAGCTATTCATCTCTCAAATAAGGTATGATGGACAAACACAGATGAACAATTTCTAATATGGCAACAGCTTATATATGAATTATACAAGATGACGTAGCGGCTGATCCTATGGTGATGGTTTTTGCCTTTATTTAAAAAAAGTAAAAAAAGGCATGTGCTGGTTATGATAAATGCGGATGGATGGACATGTGGCCTGACTTATCATTCTTTATTTATAAAGAAAATAAAAAAGTGAAAGACAGGAAAATTGCTTGCAATCCATGTGGATGTGCATGAGTTTTGCCTCTAGTTCCTGTGCAATTACCAGGGTATGGGATTTGCTTTTTTTTTTTTTTNATCATGTTATATCGAATTTAGAATTAGATAAAGAAATCATTGATAACTAAGTTCATTGAGGTAGATCGTAATGAATTATTTTGTGGTTGAAATTGTGAAAGATGTACTTAGACATTAGAAATGAGTATCTTAGAGCGAAGTGGGAAGAAGATTCGTTGAAGATAAGATAGCGAATAAATCTGATGTTTTGTGGATATATGACGAAAGGTAAAAGATGCACCAATTAGAATAGTTTGATAGAAATTAGGGATATTTACATACTTAGTAAACAATTCTTATGTATTTACATATCTCATAGCTAAACTTTCATATTTACACACATAACACTCAAATCTTTAATATCACATTAAAAATAGCACTATTACCACTTCTTAAAAGTGAAATGCACCTTTTCATACATAGGTTTAAAGTACCAAAGTATCATGTATGTAAATGCGAAAGTTTAGGTTTGAGATATGTAAATACATAAGATTTGTGTGCTACGTATTTACGGAAAGCTGCGTATGTAAATTTACCTAGAAATTAAGCAAAGAAAATTCCTGCGAAGTGGAGATTTTTGAGATTTATCAGATGAAAATGAATAAGAATTTGATTATTTTTCATATAATGAAATTCAGAAACCCTAAAAATTTATGTTCTTGTTCTAATTACAGTTCCTTAAGTGAGACTGAAAGCATTGAGGAAGCTGACCCAACAGTTTCTGGCAGCCTATCTGTTGCAGAAGTCTTTAAACTATCAGCCGCAAGCTTTAAGGTACTTGACTGGAATCTCTTTGGTGCTGGGGCTTGACTAATCATTTAATATGATTTTAGGAAGTATTGGTTAAGGAAATATTTACATATTATTTTAATATGATTTTAAGAATTATTTGACTGTAATTTATTTATTTTTAGATAGAGAAGGTTTATCTAAAACTGTGGCTTATCTGTATTCTGTTCACTATAATTATTTTACAGGCAATGAAACAGGAAGGATTTGTCTTGTATTATAATTTTTTTACCAGAATTTCAGGAAATTATGAGTTTGGTATGAAAAATTACAGATAGAATGTAACATATGAATGNTACCAGAATTTCAGGAAATTATGAGTTTGGTATGAAAAATTACAGATAGAATGTAACATATGAATGAATTTGAAGTTCACACCTTGGATCATTTTGGATGAATTTAAAATTGGGCCGATTTGACTGTATTTGAGTTACACGGTAAAACACTGGTAAAATGCTGCCTCACTGAGGCCCAAAGTCATGATACTCTAACAAANCGATCATTTGGGATGAATTTAGAATTGGGCCGATTTGACTGAATTTGAGTTACACGGTAAAACACTGGTAAAATGCTGCCTCACTGAGGCCCAAAGTCATGATACTCTAACAAAAAGGTAATAATTCTATTTAAAATTGTAATGAATAACACAATCAACCAAGACAATGCACATACATAAAGTTTATGGGNTAATAATTCTATTTAAAATTGTAATGAATAACACAATCAACCAAGACAATGCACATACATAAAGTTTATGGGCATTAGCATCTTGAGTTATTTACATGTATATCATATAATTCTTATGTATTTATACATATAACACTTTCAAGGTTGTAAGTCCCCTCAGTTTTGACCTGTTAGAGCAGTCTCTTTGAAGGTCGTAAGTACCCTCAGGTCATTCGTTCGAATTTCCTTGAGGGTTCGTATAATTATATATATAGATATACATACATAGATTTTAAAATATAAAATTTCACGTGTTTAGAACGGATAATATTATGAAATTTTATAATTTATTATAAAATTCAATGGAGTTTTCACCAAAATAAAAATTATTTGTACATGTCTAGAAAGTAGAGGGTGTTAATGATTGGAGCTCGAGCAGCCCTCAGTTTAAGGTTAAACTTAATTAGTTGATCAAGTTCAAATTTATGCTTCAGCTTAAATCTATGCGTTAGAACCGATTATTTTATATTAAAAAGAGAAAAGATAATATTAATTCAGTTAATATTATAATAAAATGATAAATAAATTGAGCAATTTAAAAATATATGATAAGAAAATATTTGATATAAAATATAAAACATACATTTTTAAATATTAATAATTTATAATTACAGTTTTGAATTTTAAAAAATTTTGTGTATATATATATATATATATATATATTAAATAAGCTAGTTCAGGAGCTATCGAGTTCGATTCAGGTCTATTTTAAGTTCAAACTTCACTTGATAGCTCATCAAACTCAACTCTCACTTATCTAGCCAACACATGAATCGGTTTGGCTCAGTAACACCCCTACTTGAAAGCCCTTTCCAAAATAAGTCTCTACACAATTAAGTCTTCATACAAAGTTCATTTCACATAATTCATAAGAATATGTCCAAAACCTACATGATTTAAGCATGCAATCTTTAAACAATTAGGTAGGTCTCCCGTTTTCATATTTACACACATAGAACTTAAATCTTTATTAAAAAATAACACTATTATCACTTTTTTTAAAGTGAAATACACATTTTCATGCAATCGTTTAAAGCACTAAAGTACTATGTTTATATGTAATATGATCATGATTCCTTTGCTTAAAAACCATATCAAACAAAAAAATAAGATCACTACTTACCTGAAGCCACAGAACTCCAAGCAATCCCCTTCCTCATCCCCAACCTCCCAATTCTCTCCCAAACATCAGCAGCCTTCTCCCACATCTCAGAAGCAGCAAAGGCATTAGAAACCACCACATACTTCCCGACATTCTCCGGCATCAGCTCAAAAAACCTGCTTGCTGCAACCTTCACCATCTCCACATCCCCATGGATTCTGCAAGCTCCAACCAAAGCTCCCCAAACAATGGAATGTGATTCGCAAGGCGAGTTACGAATGAATTCGTACGCCTCATACAACTTCCCCGCTCGTCCCATCATATCGACCATCACCGTGTAATGTTCCTTCNGGCGAATAAATATGATGTTTTGGGGATATATGACGAAAGGTAGAAGATGCACAAATAAGAATAATTTGATAGAAATTAGGGGTATTTACATAAGTAGTAAACAATTCTTATGTATTTACATATCTCACAGCTAAACTTTCATATTTACACACATAACACTCAAATCTTTAATATCACATTAAAAATAGCACTATTACCAATTCTTAAAAGTAAAATATACATTTTCATGCATAGGTTTAGAGTACCAAAGTGTCATGTATGTAAATACATTAGAATTGTGTGCTACGTATTTACGGAAAGCTGCGTATGTAAATTTACCTAGAAATTAAGCAAAGAAAATTCCTGCGAAGTGGATATTTTTGAGATTTATCAGATGAAAATGAATAAGAATTTGATTATTGTTCATATAATGAAATTCAGAAACCCTAAAAATTTATGTTCTTGTTCTAATTACAGTTCTTTAAGTGAGACTGGAAGCATTGAGGAAGCTGACCCAACAGTTTCTGGCAGCCTATCTGTTGCAGAAGTCTTTAAACTATCAGCTGCAAGCTTTAAGGTACTTGACTGGAATCTCTTTGGTGCTGGGGCCTGACTAATCATTCAATATGATTTTAGGAAGTATTGGTTAAGGAAATATTTACATATTATTTTAATATGATTTTAAGAATTATTTGNTTTGTCATGTAAAATTTATATATTTTGAACTTTATGAAGTTTTCTGTTGAAATTTAAATTAATTTTTAGGAAATTTAATATTACATGTATATAGCATCTAAGCTCTTTTTAAATTCATATTTTTTACAAATATTAAAAATAATTTTCTCTTAATTTTTTATGATTTTAAAATATAAAATTTCACTGTTTAGAACGGATAATATTATGAAATTTTATAATTTATTATAAAATTCAATGGAGTTTTCACCAAAATAAAAATTATTTGTACATGTCTAGAAAGTAGAGGGTGTTAATGATTGGAGCTCGAGCAGCCCTCAGTTTAAGGTTAAACTTAATTAGTTGATCAAGTTCAAATTTATGCTTCAGCTTAA
>JXCR01051925.1:222039-240239 GCA_002079205.1 Phalaenopsis hybrid cultivar
AATTGTAATTCTTCATGCTTAAATTTTTATTTAATGATTGGTCTTAAAGCAGTGCCTGACATTCTAAACGGACGGTTGGATTAACATTTTGGGACATTTACATATATGAGACACATTTCTTATGTATTTACATATATCACACCTAAACTTTCATATTTACGCACATAACACTCAAATCTTTAAATATCACATCTAAATGGCACTATATTACTTTGTAAAGTGAAATGCACATTTTATGCATAGCTTTAAAGAACCAAAGTTCCATGCATGTAAATATGAAAGTTTAGGTGTGAGATATGTTGATACATAAGAATTGTGTGCTACGTTTGTATATTTTTACTTGAAACCCCTGATGTAGATTGCTATTTTCATAGGAACATTTATCTTTTTCCATTGTATATTTTATTTTTCTCTTAATTTGTTACATCCGGTTGTCTAAATATTGGTGCATTTACATGTAATACCTCGCAATTCTTATGTATTTATATATCTAACAACTAGACATTCATATTTACATGCATACCACTCAAATTGTAACTATCAAAGTTTAGGAGTTAGATAGAGCAAAGCAGACGAGGAGCAGCAAAACCTAAATGATGAAAGAATCACTGTACATGAAAAGAGAGAAACTGATAAATACATGTGATCCAAATACTTGATTCAGCTTACAGTTAAATTGGATCAAAACATGAATTTCTTTAAGGGAAATTTGCATACATACCACCCAATTCTCATCTATTTNTGAACATTTTTGGAAAAGTTACATACAAAACACACAATTCTTATGAATTATGCATTCACTTGCCTCTCACCCAAACTTTTATTTTTACACTTTTGACCTTTTCATATATAGGAAATGTCTAAATTCCCTTACATTTTTTACATTTATACCTCTTACTTCTCTTATATCATATAAAATTTGAAATTTAGCTGTTTGATATGTGAATATATAAGAATTGAGGGGTGTGTGAAAATCATGCTGTTAGTAATTTGAATTTGTGAATGCATGGTAGACTCGTGAGAGTTTGTCAGTTTATAAAATAATTATGGATGGAAATGAAATGTTCATTTTGGATCCTATTTTCATAAATATCAACTATTAATTTCTCCTCTTTTTCATTCTGTATGAATTAATATTTTGATAGATCATTAGATTAATGTATCCCTTTACAAAATTGTTGGTGATGATTTTGATATTTTTCTCTAAAATATAGTTTTTAAATATTTATAATAATTTATACTCCTAGAATTCAATGCATTGAGTAATTTTATATGAATATGTTTTTTTTAATGTGTTAGCTCACAAGCTAATGGAAAGAGTTGGGGTGTTCGCTCAAGTTCAACTCGTTAGCTAATAATATTAAAGTAATCACAACTTTTAGTGTCTGTTTGGGAAAAAAATTTATGTGCGGACTCCTGACGTAGTGCTACGTGCGGACCAAGTTATTTTTAAGTTGTTTTCAAGTTATTTTTGAGTTATTTTTAATAATATCAAAATAATCTAGAAATACTCCAAGAATAAAAACCGTGAGTTATTTCTGGGTTATTTCGGTATTATTGAAAATAATCTAGAAATAACCTGAAAATAACTTAAGAATAACCTACGCCGCACGTAGAACTACGTCAGGAGTCCGGACATAAAAAGAACTCCCGTTTGTGACAATTTATTTGGTGCGGTGACGTTTAAAACACACTTAACCTGTTTGGGTAAAGTGTGTTTTGGGAGTTTATACATTTTTAAAACGTTGAAAACAGCGTTTTTACATCACGCCTATCTAGTTGCGTTGACAGTTTTCTGGCTGCGGTCTGAAGAAGATATAAATTTCTAATGGCTATCTCAATTTGTTTATCAACAGATTATTTTTAATCAGTTTATTAACATATTATTCAATAAATTGCAGTTGTCCCCAAACAGATCCTTAGACAATGTTGAAAAACCCAGTTTATTATCATTATTTTTTGAAAAAGCGGACTAAACACACTTTTCATGCGACGTGAGATATCGCACCACAAATCCAAATGCAATCTTAGCTTTGTTTGGGGCAATTGCAACTTATTAAAAAATAATTATGAAGCTACTGAAGAATACTTTGATGTTCAAAAAACTGTGATTATTATTATAATAATTTTCTTTTAAAAAATATCAACTCGTAGCCAGTAAGCTGTCATCTCACATAGTATTAAAACACATTTCAGGAGCATCTTTTTTAAAAAGCTATCAAAACACAATTAATCCAATCAGATAAAATTGCACTGTGTTATCGCACCGCTACCACGCCATCGCCACACAGACCCTAAAAATTCAAACATTAGTAGGTAAATTTTGTTAAATGCTCTTATCTGTTGTGAGACTAATGATATAATTTTGGATCCAATAGAACATAATAACTAGTGTTATAAAAAAAATACAAGACTCACATAATCATATATCAAGTAAAATTGTAACAAAAATTTGTAATTTAGTTTTAATTGTATATACTATGGAGCATAAAGTGAACTTTATAATAAGCTTTAAATCATATTTTTCATGATCATAAATGGATCCAATGCTAAAATCATTCAAAGAAGCGTATTACTTTACCAATCAAGTATTCATAACAATGTTAATATGTATTTGATTAATTGGCCCATATTTATTGACATGAAAGCCCGGTTTGTAATGGCCCATATTAATTAGATTAGTCCTTAAGTTAGCATCGTTGGCTATAAAAAAGGAAAAAAAAATAAAACAATATAAACATAATTTAATAAAGAATTTATATTGCACTAGTTTTAAAATAAATTATTAATTTTAAATTAATTTTGATATCGTTCTTTATCAAGATAACTTAAAAACTTTTATTCAAATATTTATCGAATAATCGGCTATATGTAGAAAAAATAAAAATAAAAAAACATTTGTTCATGTGGGTCCGCGATCTCATTATTTATAGGGATGCCAAAATGGCTCGTTATTCGTGAACAGCTCGTGTTCGGTTCTTTAAGAAGCTCGTGTTCGGCTCGTTCGCTAAGTAGTATTTAAAAAAAAAAAAATTGACCATAAGACTACAAAGATTTATAATCAATTAAAAGTATTAATTAAGAAAATAGAATAAAAATTATTAAATTAGATTCAAATGATGTTTTAATATAAATAATAATTTTTAAATCTTTTCCCCAATTCTTAACATATTATGACTACGTGATTAGGGTTGTCAAAATGACTCTTTGTTTGTGAACGGCTCATGTTCGGCTCACTAAGCAAACAAGCCAAACACGAACACACTTTATGAGCTCGAAATATAAATGAGCCGAACACGAGCTAAACTAGGCTCGCTTGTGTTCGGCCGATTATTGGCCGTCCGCAAAAGATGCAATATTTTCCCCTTAAATAGGGGCGCCAAAAATTGGTCAAATTTGCCAACATAATTTGAGCCCCACTAAAAAAATATTGATTTAGATTGACCCGATTAATTTTCAAGTCAAATTTGGGCCAAAAATCTAAAAACAATTAATTTTTTTAGTCAGATTCCCGTTAACCTTCTATCTCAAAAAATTGCTCAAAAAATTGTAGAATTTGAACGAAAACACGAAACTAACTAGAACTTAACCTAAACATGAGTCAAAAGTGAACTAAATTTAACCTAAATAACTGATATGCATATATATTAGAAGGGTTACATATGTCAGGTTTGGATCAATCTGATTGAAGTCGATTGTGTTCGTATTAAATTTCCTAATCGTTTAATATTCAGGTTGATCTATTTCAGGTCAGGCCGAATTTTACTCAGACTTCAACCGCGAAACCGATATATAAAACCCCTTGCTTCGAAGGCAAACAAGGTCAAGTTGCCCAAAATCATTTAGTGCTACTACTCCCTCTACCTCGGGTTTATGAAGGCGGCCAACGACTTCATACAAATTCAATTCCTATGTAGAATACACTCAATGCATTAATTATTATGAAGACTTAGGTTTATTTGGGGCAGCTACAACTCATTAAGATACAGTTGTGAAACTGCTGAAAAATAATCAGATTGTGCAAAAAACTGCTTTGGCTATCAGATATTTATATATACTTTTGTGAAATAGTCAGACCGCAGCTAGCAAGCTGCCACCACACCTAATCAGGAAGACTAATGAGAAAAAGCTTATGCCTATAATTAAAGTTTTATGGTTAATACTAACAACATCGATTAATAATATTATATCAATATTATAGTTTGTTTTTTCATTATTTGATATTTATTAATATATTAATCATTTATTTATCCTTAGCCTCTTTTACTCTATTTCCTTATTTCATGGGCCTTGTTTGATGGACATAGGTATAAAGACAAGGTGTATAGAGGGTCAGCATGTTTCATATTATAATTAAATAGCATTACATACATACCAAAAGATTCTTAATATATTTACATATCTAACACCCAAAATTTCATATTTACATACTTCCCCATTCAATTTTTTTGGCATCACATCAAATACATCTTTTCATGCATGCATTCTTAGTACCAAAGTGTTGTATATGTAAATATTTTAGGTTTTAGATGATATAAATACGTAAGAATTGTGTGGTATGTATGTAAATTTTGCTATAATTATATAATCACGTAATTTCATAATTAAATAATTACAGTTTTGACCTTCTTGAGGATACCAACCCCACAAGTAAGGCCATGTGTTGCTGACTTGTGCCATACGAAAAATCATGAAATAAAGTTTGGAGGAATATGTTAATTATATATTCAAGAAAAATATTATGTTAGGATATGCTGTGCAAATATTATATTCTTGATTTTTTTTTTATTTCATATAATGTCGATGGGTACAAATCTAATCTATTAGACATTACATATTGAGCTCGATCAAAATTCAATTTGAAAATCGGGGTTTGGGTTGATCCATATAAATTTTGGCATCGGTTTGGGTTAAGAATTTTAACTCGTTTAATTTTTTGAGTTGGGTTCAAGTTGACCTGCCAAATCGAATATGACTCAAAATTGACCAGCCAACGTGAATTTGACTTGAGATTGACTAGAAGTTGGCCCAAAAGATGTTCTTCCTTATGGTAAATTTGTTATACGAGTCGGATTTGGGTTGGCGGGTTAAAGACGGGGTGTGTTTAAGTTGGAATTTTAGACCCGAAAGAATGTACATTTGAGAATATAATAAAACTCTTGAGTTTTCCTCCACAAGGAATTTCTTTTTACCTTTTTTCATTTTTCCCTCAATTTTTTGTTCCATGCATCTTTTAAGGCTTACAATAAAGCTTAGGGCTTTGCTCATGGATAGGGCTGTCCACGAGCAATTTTTATCCGATTCACGGTCGGCTCACAATCAACTCGAGCAAATTCAAGCCAATGCAAAATTGAATTTGCCAACAAAGTCTTATACTTTAGTGCAGACAATTTCCACCAACTCAAAATTTGGAAAAATTATTGCGTACAGACACAATTTTGCGTGCGGTGTCCAATCATGATCACGAAGGAATTAGAGTGGGCCCGACTCTTACAATAATAAAAAAAAAAACAAAACAAAAATGTATTTCGGTGGTCCTGATCAGACACCGTACGCAAATTTACATGCGGTGTCCGTATGCAATAATCGCTCCAGAATTTGGGTACTTGACGCAAGCCACTTCTAAGTGAATCTCTAAATTAGTTTCTTACAAAATAAGGAGGCCTGCAGAGTTAATAAATGATCCCAAACAATTTCATTCTAGGATCTAGTTTGGATGCACTTAAAAATAACATATAAGAATATGACAAATATTTATCAAACTTTGCTCTTATAGAAATGACCATGTTTGAGAGAAATGCATTACCAACATTTTTTTTAATAATAATCAAATTTGGAAGAATCCTATTAGAGGTTGGGCGGCTCGAACCAGAACAAAATTTCAATGAAACGATTGAAGATAAAAAAGCACTCGTCTTACTTCATCAAAATGATTCCACTCATGATCAGAAGGCAACCAAATATAACTCAGATCGCTTGAAGACAACTCAGAAAATTATGAATCTATAATAAAACAGATTCAATCATCATATATGTAGAACTCTAACGAGTTGAAACATTAGTAGAAACTAATTTGGTTGTTGATAGCTCTATCTATCTTGCAATCTAACCAAATTCATGCAACATGCTTGATGACCTCTTTATAAACAAAAAAAGAAAAGATTCCATAACTTTTTCGGTCACCTGACTAAAAAGCTTGTAACCATCTTGAACCAACATGTTCAAGATCTGACAATCACATCTAACATGAAAAAATTCTCCCATAAAAAAGCCATGTACTTTTACTAAATTAAGCCGACAACATCATTAGAAGAAGCATATCTAGTGTGATTGTACAAACATGATTCCGAAGACCCTATTGCATTAATATATTAGAAATAGCCTAAAAAATAATAAAGCCACCATGAGGTGTGTTTAAGTCACTAAAACTAATTATCGTACTCTGGAGTTTCCAATAAGGACTAATAAAAAGAACAGTTACAGACATGCAGCCAACAATCTGGCTTGATGTTCAATAATAAAAAAATAAGAGAAACATGCTCATCAAACTTTAATTTTTTTCTTAGCTTTCTCCTTCTCTACTTCATAAACCTCCATATACTCTTCTTTAATAGCATGTTAGGAGATTTTATGATAATTAGAATTCATTGACTTTGTCAAAATGTTGAACCTTAAGTGCTCAACAGTCATAAATGGATACTCATGAACAAGAATTATTTTGGCAATATTATTTTGAGTTCTTCTATGATCATAACTATTAGAGACACATAAATGAGACATTAATTTATTTACCCTTAATGTCCTCAACTATTGAGCCAAAATTTTTTTGTTTCTTCTCTTTAGTGCCTGATTTGCTATGATGATTAGTTTTAAATTACCCATTCATTTGTAGTGTATTATTCATTTTTATAGTTATTAAACTTTAACAACATCTCCAATTTTACCATGAATAGCCAAGAAGACTTCCATGTAACACACACACACTTAAACATTCAATTGCAACACACTTGTACAAGAAGCAAAGCTGCACTCTCATATGCCATCAGATCATAATAATAACTTAAGGCAAGGCACAGACCAAACAAAGCATGGCAAGGCACAAATGGATCAAGGCAAGCCATAAATCAATTAGAGCACAACACAAACCCATCAGGCTATTAGAACCAATGTTAGGAGTGTGGGAAGAAGACTAGCACACAACTTAGGACACAAAATAATGACAACATTCTAAGCCAGTTAGACAAATCACAAAAAAAATATAATATTTACAAAGCTTCATTGTAACTGAAGCATTGTAAAAATAGTTTAAGGCAATTAGTCACTGTAACTGAAGCTAGGAAAAGATGAAACAATCAAATAAGCCAACAAGCCTTCATTCTCACTATGTTTAAAGGTGACCCTAAATCAAAATATAGAGAAAACATAGAAATCCTAACAAAGCTTGATGATTCTAGACTTGCAGGGTAGACTTAATCTTGTGAGCAATCAAAATACAAATTTTATATTTTTATGTTGTTCATTCGGTGAATTATTGTCATCCACTGTTAATCTAAGGGAGCGCCACTGCCATGGACACATCACAAGCCCGCTTGGATCTACCGTATTGCCTCGGATTGAAGTGAACCGGTTAGCCCGATTGGTGAAAAATAAGCAACAATTTAGTGTATTCGAGACAATTTTGAGCTTATTCGATTCGAGTTGTCGTCGGCTCGAAATAGGCCTGAATAAATATCGATCTGAGCATTTGAATCATAGCTCAGATCTAATCACTCAATTCTATTTATGTGTGAACTCCAGTTTTTGATTGAAATGAATAGTCTTACTCATGGAAATTTTTGAATGCCATATTCCAAAATTTGAATTCTTAAATTGTACTCTTCCCCGGTCACCTCAATTTAGACCATTGTATAGGTTTCAAATGGACTAGCACTCACAAAATCAACTAATAAGCATCAGATTTAGCGTTAAATATTTTTCGACGCAAATTTTAGTGTCAACTTTGCTTTCGTTTATCGTCGTAAAAGGTTACCGACGAATTGTGCGTCGAATAATTTTGACATAAAATATTTGTGTCGATTTTAGCTTTGTTGACATGTTAGCTCAAACATTTTGCTTCGACATTAGTTTTGAGAAGTTGTCTAGAATAAGTAAATTTTTATGAGACTTATATTCGCTGCCTGCTTGTCATAAAATCTAATCTTTAGTATATATTTATTCAAATATGCTACAAAGTTTTATTGGACACAAATTTGCATCCGCCAAAAGTAAGCACAAATTTTGTTGTTGACATTTGAGTCTGCATGTNCAAGCCAAACACGAACACACTTTATGAGCTCGAAATATAAATGAGCCGAACACGAGCTAAACTAGGCTCGCTTGTGTTCGGCCGATTATTGGCCGTCCGCAAAAGATGCAATATTTTCCCCTTAAATAGGGGCGCCAAAAATTGGTCAAATTTGCCAACATAATTTGAGCCCCACTAAAAAAATATTGATTTAGATTGACCCGATTAATTTTCAAGTCAAATTTGGGCCAAAAATCTAAAAACAATTAATTTTTTTAGTCAGATTCCCGTTAACCTTCTATCTCAAAAAATTGCTCAAAAAATTGTAGAATTTGAACGAAAACACGAAACTAACTAGAACTTAACCTAAACATGAGTCAAAAGTGAACTAAATTTAACCTAAATAACTGATATGCATATATATTAGAAGGGTTACATATGTCAGGTTTGGATCAATCTGATTGAAGTCGATTGTGTTCGTATTAAATTTCCTAATCGTTTAATATTCAGGTTGATCTATTTCAGGTCAGGCCGAATTTTACTCAGACTTCAACCGCGAAACCGATATATAAAACCCCTTGCTTCGAAGGCAAACAAGGTCAAGTTGCCCAAAATCATTTAGTGCTACTACTCCCTCTACCTCGGGTTTATGAAGGCGGCCAACGACTTCATACAAATTCAATTCCTATGTAGAATACACTCAATGCATTAATTATTATGAAGACTTAGGTTTATTTGGGGCAGCTACAACTCATTAAGATACAGTTGTGAAACTGCTGAAAAATAATCAGATTGTGCAAAAAACTGCTTTGGCTATCAGATATTTATATATACTTTTGTGAAATAGTCAGACCGCAGCTAGCAAGCTGCCACCACACCTAATCAGGAAGACTAATGAGAAAAAGCTTATGCCTATAATTAAAGTTTTATGGTTAATACTAACAACATCGATTAATAATATTATATCAATATTATAGTTTGTTTTTTCATTATTTGATATTTATTAATATATTAATCATTTATTTATCCTTAGCCTCTTTTACTCTATTTCCTTATTTCATGGGCCTTGTTTGATGGACATAGGTATAAAGACAAGGTGTATAGAGGGTCAGCATGTTTCATATTATAATTAAATAGCATTACATACATACCAAAAGATTCTTAATATGTTTACATATCTAACACCTAAACTTTCATATTTACATATTTCCCCATTCAAATTTTTTGGCATCACATCAAATACATCTTTTCATGCATGCATTCTTAGTACCAAAGTGTTGTATATGTAAATATTTTAGGTTTTAGATAATATAAATACATAGGAATTGTGTGGTATGTATGTAAATTTTGCTATAATTATATAATCACATAATTTCATAATTAAATAATTACAGTTTTGACCTTCATGGGGATACCAACCCCCCAAGTAAGGCCATGTGTTGCTGACTTGTGATAAAGTTTGGAGGAATATGTGAATTATATATTGAAGAAAAATATTATGTTAGGATATGCTGTGCAAATATTATATTCATGATTTTTTTTTTATTTCATATAATGTCAATGGGTACAAACCTAATCTATTAGACATTACATATTGAGTTGTTTAATGGTTTACTTGCATTGAGAGATGAAATTAGGGGTGCCAAAAATTGACTTGAAATGCCAGCTCGATCAAAATTCGATTTGAAACTCGGGGTTTGGGTTGATCCATATAAATTTTGGGATCGGTTTGGGTTAAGAATTTTAACTCGTTTAATTTTTTTGAGTTGGGTTCAAGTTGACCTGCAAACTCGAATATGAATCAAAATTGACCAGCCAACCTGGATTTGACTTGAGATTGAGTCGAAGTTGGTCCAAAAGATGTTCTTCCTTATGGTAAATTTGTTATACGAGTCGGGTTTGGGTTGGCGGGTTAAAGACGGGGTGTGTTTAGGTTGGACTTTTAGACCCAAAAGAATGTACATTTGAGAATATAATAAAACTCTTGAGTTTTCCTCCACAAGAAATTTCTTTTTACCTCTTTTCATTTTTCCCTCAATTTTTTGTTCCATGCATCTTTTAAGGCTTACAATCAAGCTTAGGTCATTGCTCATGGATAGGGCTGTCCACAAGCAATTTCAATCCGATTCACGGTCGGCTCACAATCAGCTCGAGCAATTTCAAGCCAACACAAAATTGAATTTGCCAACAAAGTCTTATACTTTAGTGCAGACATTTTCCACCACTTACTATTATCAAACTCAGAATTTGGAAAAATTATTCCGTACAGACACTACACGCAAATTTTGAAGGTGCAATGTCCGATCTGGACCATGAAAAAATTAAAGTGGGCCCTACTCTAACAATAAAAAACACAACTATTTCAATGGTCTTGATCGGACACCGCACGCAAATTTGCATGCGGTGTCCGTATGCAATAATCGCTCCAGAATTTGGGTACTTGACGCAAGCCACTTCTAAGCAAATCTCNATTTTACTTGAAACCCCTGATGTAGATTGCTATTTTCGTAGGAACATTTATTTTTTTCATTGTATATTTTACATCCGGTTGTCTAAATATTGGTGCATATACATGTAATACCTCGCAATTCTTATGTATTTATATATCTAACAACTAGACATTCATATTTACATGCATACCACTCAAATAGTAATTATCAAAGTTTAGGAGTTAGATAGAGCAAAGCAGATGAGGAGCAGCAAACCTAAATGATGAAAGAATCAGACTGTACATGAAAAGAGAGAAACTGATAAATACATGTGATCCAAATACTTGATATAGCTTATAGTTAAATTGGATCAAAACATGAATTTCTTTAAGGGAAATTTGCATACATACCACCCAATTCTCATCTATTTACATATATAATACCTAAACTTTACTTTTTTACATTTATGTCACCTAAATCTTTCATAACACATCTAATATATGTCTTTATTTTAACTTCTAAAAGTGAAATGCACCTTCTCATGCATGGAAGGTGGGCATATATATTAAAACAAAAAGAAAAGGTGAAAATACTAGCACAGAGATTTGAATGCTATGCAAATAAATATTAAAATGTTGGTGCTTGATATGTGTAAATCCATAAGAATTATGTGGTGTGTATGTTCTCTCCCAAGTTTTTATGCCCAATGCTCAACCAAATGGTTTGATTTGTACCTGATTTAAAATTTGATGAGAACATTTCTTATTTTAAAATGACTTTAATATACAATGAATCAACAGAAAATTATATTGCCCTCTTCCCAATGAAAATTCTATGGTTCTAAGGTCTATCTTGATATAAAAAAATTCTGGAAGAGTTACAAACTTACCACTCAGTTACTACATATTTACACATCCAACACCAAAGCTTTAATTTTTGCTTACATATGCTACCTTATTTATGGATGAACAGGCGTATCCCACTTGTAAAAGTTAAAATAATGATATGAAAGATTTGAGGGGTATAAATATAAAAGGTGAAGTTTATGCGTTAGATATGTAAATACATTGGAATTATGCTGTATGTATAGATATATGTAAATTTGATAAAAATAAGAGAAAATATTGATTAAATGTTTGAATGTTTTGTTTTGTAGGGTTGGAAGGCAGGTGGTGAATATTCCCTCATTCATGGTGAGGGTTGATTCTGCAAAACNATCTATCTCGATATAAAAAAATTTTGGAAGAGTTGCAAACTTACCACTCAGTTACTACATATTTACACATCCAACACCAAAGCTTTAATTTTTGCTTACATATGCTACCTTATTTATGGATGAACAGGTGTATCCCACTTGTAAAAGTCAAAATAATGATGTGAAAGATTTGAGTGGTATAAATATAAAAGGTGAAGTTTATGCGTTAGATATGTAAATACATTGGACTTGTGCTGTATATATAGATATATGTAAATTTGATAAAAATAAGAGAAAATATTGATTAAATGTTTGAATCTTTTGTTTTGTAGGGTTGGAAGGCAGGTGGTGAATATTCCCTCATTCATGGTGAGGGTTGATTCTGCAAAACACATTGATTTTTCGCTCACCAGTCCTTTCGGCGGCGGCCGCCCTGGGAGAGTCAAGCGCAAGAACCAGAGAGCTGCAGCGAAGAAGGCTGCTGGTGGTGATGCCGAAGAAGAAGACGAAGAATAGAACTGAGATGTTTGTCTCGTGAGCCTTCAACTTACTTCTCCATTATTACATTTTCATCCCATTTTTGGGTGATTTTATGCTTTCAACCTGTGAATTGTTTGGATGGATAAGGATTTTGCGGGTCCACTGTCATTTCTCTTTTTGCAGTTATTTCCAGGATTTGCGATAAATTTTTGGGTTATGATATTTTAACTACTGAGTTATGAGGAGTTTATGTTTTACTTATTTTGAAGCAAATCAAATGATTTTATGTTTATTTTTTGGATTCATTTGCATGCATACATACCCTCTATTCAGATGTATTTACATATCTACCACGAACATTTTATATTTTTTTTGGAAAAGTTGCATACAAAACACCCAATTCTTATGAATCATGCCAAAACTTTCATTTTTACACTTGTGACCTTTTCATATATAGGAAATATCCAAATTCCCTTTCATTTTATACATTTATACCTCTTACTTCTCTTATATCACATAAAATTTGAAATTTAGTTGATTGATATATGAATATATAAGAATTGAGGGGTGTGTGTGTGAAAATCATGCTGTAGTAAGATGTTAGCAATTTGAAGTTTGTGAATGCGCATGAATTATGGATATTCATTTCCATACATTTGAATTAATTTTATATGAATATGTTTTTTTAATGTGTTAGCTCACAAGCTAATGAAAGGAGTTGGGGTGTCCAACAAGTTCAACTCGTTAGCTAATCAGGTTCAGCTGACCACAACTTTCAATGTTACAAGTCACAGTTTGTCATGATAATTTTTTGAAAAAGTGGACTGAGCACACTTTTCCCAAATGGCATGATGTGCCGTGCGATATCGGACCACAAATTCAAATGCACTCTTAGCTTTGTTTGGGGAAGTTGCGGCTTATTAAAAAATAACTATAAAGCTATTGAAGAATACTCTGATATTCAAAAGTAAATTCAAATCGTAGTCAGAAAGCTGTTATCGCACCTAACAATGACGGTGTGAAAACACATTTCAGGAGCCTATTTTTTAAAAAAATTATCAAAACACAGTTTATCTAATCAAACAAAATTGTAATGTGATATGCATAGGGGTGTAAACGAACCGAACACGAACGAACAAAGTTTGTGTTCGTGTTCGGTTCGTTCAAAATTTAATTTGTTTGAAATAAGCTCGTGTTCGTTTCTTAACGAACGAGCCGAACACGAACCGAACACGAGNGAAGAACCAGAGAGCTGCAGCTAAGAAGGCTGCTGGTGGTGATGCTGAAGAAGAAGACGAAGAATAGAACTGAAATGTTTGTCTTGTGAGCCTTCAATTCACTTCTCCATTATTACATTTTCATCCCATTTTTAGGTGATTTTATGCTTTCAACCTGTGAATTGTTTGGATGGATAAGGATTTTGCGGGTCCACTTTCATTTCTCTTTGCAGTTATTTCCAGGATTTGCGATAAATTTTTGGGTTATGATATTTTAACTACTGAGTTATGAGCTTATTTTGAAGCAAATCAAATGATTTTATGTTTATTTTTTGGATTCATTTGCATGCATACATACCCTCAATTCAGATGTATTTACATATCTACCACGAACATTTTAAATTTTTTTTGGAAAAGTTACATACAAGACACCCAATTCTTATGAATCATGCATTTACTTGCCTCACACCAAAACTTTCATTTTTACACTTTTGACCTTTTCATATATAGGAAATATCTAAATTCCTTTACATTTTTTACATTTATACCTCTTCTCTTATATCACATAAAATTTGAAATTTAGTTGCTTGATATGTGAATATATAAGAATTGAGGGGTGTGTGTGTGAAAATCATGCTTTAGTAAGATCTTAGCAATTTGAAGTTTGTGAATGCGCATGAAGACTCGTGAGAGTTTTGTGAGTTTATCAAACAATTATGGATGGAAATGAAACGTTTATTACAGTAATTGAGGCTAAAATAATTCATTTGTAAAGTATTTGGAGGATGAATTAATATTTTGATAGATCATTAGATTAATGTACCCATTTACAAAATAGTTGGTGATTATTTTGATATTTTTCTCTAAAATATGATTTTTGGGTATCATTATTGATTTATACTCCTAAAATTTAATACATTTGAAGTAATTAGCTCACAAGCTAATGAAAGGAGTTGGGGTGTCCACCAAGTTCAACTCGTTAGCTAATCAGATTCAGCTGACCACAACTTTCAATGTCAAATCCAAATGCACTCTTAGCTTTGTTTGGGTAAGTTGCAACTTATTAAAAAATAACTATGAAGCTATTGAAGAATACTTAGATAATCAAAAACAAAATCAAACCGTAGCCAGAAAACTGTCATCACACCTAGCGAGGGCTCGTGTGAAAACACATTTCAGGAGCATCTTTTTGAAAAAGCTATCAAAACACATTCTATCTAGTCAGACAAAATTGCAGTGTGGTGTCGTACCGCTACCGTGCCATCGCCACACAAATCCTAAAAGTTCAAACATTAGTAGGTAAGTTTTGTTAAATGCTCTTATCTGTTGTGAGACTAATGATATAATTTTGGATCCAATAGAACATAATAACCAACTTGTGTTATAAATAAAATACATATATTAAGTAAAATTGTAATAAAAATTTGTAATTGAGTTTTAATTGTATATAGTATGGAGCATAAAGTGAACTTTATAATAAGCTTTAAATCATATTTTTCATGATCATAAATGGATCCAATTCTAAAATCATTCAAACAAGCGTATTAATTTACCTATCAAGTATTCATGACAATGTTAAAATGTCTTTGATTAATTGGCCCATATTTGTTGACATGAAAGCCCGGTTTGTAATGGCCCATATTAATTAGATTAGTCCTTAAGTTAGCATCGTTGGTTATAAAAAGGAAAAAAAAAAAAAAACAAAATATAAGCAAAATTTAATAAAGAATTTATATTGCACTAATTTTAAAATAAATTTATTAATTTTAAATTAATTTTGATATCGTTCTTTATCAAGATAAGATATAACTTTTATTCAAATATTTATCGAATAATCGGCTATAAGTAGAAAAAATAAAAATAAAAACATTTGCTTATGTGGGTCCGGGATCTCATTATATATAGGGATGTTTCGCGAACAGCTCATGTTCGGCTCATTAAGAAGCTTATGTTCGGCTCTTTCGCTAAGTAGTATTTTTTTACCATAAGGCTACAAAAATTTATAATCAATTAAAAATATTAATTAAGAAAATAGAATAAAAATTATTAAATTAGATTCAAATGATTTTTTAATATAAATAATAATTTTTAAATCTTTTCCCCAATTCTTAACATATTATGACTACGTGATTAGGGTTGTCAAAATGACTCTTTGTTTGTGAACGGCTCATGTTCGGCTCACTAAGCAAAACGAGCCGAACACGTACACACTTTATGAGCTCGAAATATAAACGAGCCGAACATGAGCTAAACTGGGCTCGCTTGTGTTCGGCCGGTTATTGGCCGTCCGCACAAGATGCAATATTTTCTCCTTAAATAGGGGTGCCAAAAATTGGTCAAATTTGCCAACATAATTTGAGCCCCACTAAAAAAATATTGATTTGGGTTGACCCTATTAATTTTCAAGTCAAATTTGGGCCAAAAATCTAAACACAAATAATTTTTTTGGTCAGATTCCGGTTAACCTTCTATCCCAAAAAATTGCTCAAAACATTGTAGAATTTGAACGGAAACACGAAAGGAACTAGAATTTAACCTGAACATGAGTCAAAAGTGACCTAAATTTAACCTAATTAACTGATATGTATATATATTAGAAGGGTTACATATGTCAGGTTTGGATCAATCTGGTTGAAGTAGGTAATGTTCGTATTAAATTTACTAACCGTTTAATATTCAGGTTGAACTATTTCAAATCAGACCAAATTTTACTCAGACTTCAACCGCAAAACCGATATATAAAACCCCTCGCCTCGAAGGCTAACAAGATCAAGTTGCCCGAAATCATTTAGTGCTACTACTCCCTCTAACTCGGGTTTATGAAGCCGGCTAACGACTTCATACAACTTCAATTCTTATGTAGAATTCACTCAATGCATTAATTATTATGAAGAACTTAGGTTTATTTGGGGCAACTGCAACTCATTAAGATGCAGCAACTGCAACTCATTAAGATGCAGTTGTGAAACTGGTGAAAAATAATCTGATTGTGCAAAAAACTGCTGTGGCTATCAAATATATATATATATATTTGGTGAAATAGTCAGACTCAACTAGAAAGCTGTCACCACACCTAGTCAGGAGGACTAATGAGAAAATGCTAATTTCAGAAAAAGCTGCCAAGATGCAGNTTCCCAATTCTTAACATATTATGGCTACGTGATTAGAGTTGTCAAAAAGACTTTTTGTTTGTCAACAGTTCATGTTCGGCCACAAAGCAAACGAGTCAAACACGAACACACTTTATGAGCTCAAAATATAAACGAGCTAAACTGGACTCGCTTGTGTTCGGTCGTTCGCACAAGATGCAATATTTTCTCCTTAAATAGGGGTGCCAAAAATTGGTCAAATTTGCCAACATAATTTGAGCCCCACTAAAAAAATATTGATTTGGATTGACCCTATTAATTTTCAAGTCAAATTTGGGCCAAAAATCTAAACACAATTAATTTTTTTGGTCAGATTCCGGTTAACCTTCTATTCCAAAAAATTGCTCAAAACATTGTAGAATTTGAACAGAAACACGAAACGAACTAGAATTTAACCTGAACATGAGTCAAAAGTGACCTAAATTTAACCTAATTAACTGATATGTATATATATTAGAAGGGTTACATATGTCAGGTTTGGATCAATCTGGTTGAAGTNTTAGAAGGGTTACATATGTCAGATTTGGATCAATCTGGTCGAAGTCGGTAGTGTTCGTATTAAATTTCCTAACCATTTAATATTCAGGTTGATCTATTTCAGATCAGACCAAATTTTACTCAGACTTCAACCGCAAAATCGATATATAAAACCCCTCGCCTCGAAGTCTAACAAGATCAAGTTGCCCGAAATCATTTAGTGCTACTACTCCCTTTAACTCGGGTTTATGAAGCCGACTAACGACTTCATACAAATTCAATTCTTATGTAGAATTCACTCAATGCATTAATTATTATGAAGACTTAGGTTTATTTGGGGCAGCTGCAACTCATTAAGATGCAGTTGTGAAACTGCTGAAAAATAATCTGATTGTGCAAAAAACTGCTGTAGCTATCAAATATATATGTATATATATATATTTTGGTGAAATAGTAAGACCCAGCTAGCAAGCTGTCACCACACCTAGTCAGGAGGACTAATGAGAAAATGCTAATTTCAGAAAAAGCTGCCAAGATGCAGTTTATTCAAATATGCAAATTGAAGAAAAAAAAAAGCTTATGCCTATAATCAAAGTTTTGTGGTTAATACTATCAATATTGATTAATAATATTATATCAATATTATAGTTTGATTTTTCATTATTTTATATTTATTAATATATTAATCATTTATTTACTCTTAGCCTCTTTTACTCCATTTCCTTATTTCATGGCCCTTGTTTGATGGACATAGGCATAAAGACAAGGTGTATGAAGGGTCAGCATGTTTCATATTATAATTAAATAGCATTACATACATACCAAAAGATTCTTAATATATTTACATATCTAACACCCAAAATTTCATATTTACATACTTCCCCATTCAATTTTTTTGGCATCACATCAAATACATCTTTTCATGCATGCATTCTTAGTACCAAAGTGTTGTATATGTAAATATTTTAG
>JXCR01051925.1:241578-265656 GCA_002079205.1 Phalaenopsis hybrid cultivar
GATCAAGGCAAGCCATAAATCAATTAGAGCACAACACAAACCCATCAGGCTATTAGAACCAATGTTAGGAGTGTGGGAAGAAGACTAGCACACAACTTAGGACACAAAATAATGACAATATTCTAAGCCAGTTAGACAAATCATAAAACAAAATAAAATATTTACAAAGCTTCATTGTAACTGAAGCATTGTAAAAATATTTTAAGGCAATTAGTCACTGTAACTGAAGCTAGGAAAAGATGAAACAATCAAATAAGCCAACAAACCTTCATCCTCACTATGTTTAAAGGTGACCCTAAATCAAAATATAGAGAAAACATAGAGATCCTTACAAAGCTTGATGATTCTAGACTTGCAGAGTAGACTTAATGTTGTGAGCAATCAAAATACAAATTTTATATTTTTATGCAGTTCATTCGGTGAATCATTGTCATCCACTGTTAATCTAAGGGAGCGCCACTGCCTTGGACACATCACAAGTCCCCTTGGATCTACCGTAGTGCCTCGGATTGAAGTGAACCGGTTAGCCCGATTGGTGAAAAATAAGCAACAATTTAGTGTATTCGAGACAATTTTGAGCTTATTCAATTCGAGTTGTGGCCGGCTCGAAATAGGCTTGAATAAAGATCGATCTGAGCATGTGAATCATAGCTCAGATCTAATCACTCAATTCTATTTCTGAGTGATCTTCAGTTTTTGATTAAAATAAATAGGCTTACTCATGAAAAATTTTGAATGCCATATTCCAAAATTTGAATTCTTAAATTGTACTCTTTCCTTCTCCAATCATATATGAAAAGGCATATCTCTGTGACCTCAATTTAGGCCATTGTATATGTTTCAAATGGACTAGCACTCAGAAAATCAACTAATTAGCATCAGACTTCGCTTTAAATATTTTCCGATGCAAATTTTAGTGTCAACTTTGCTTTCGTTTATCGTCGTAAAAGGTTAGGGACGAATTGTGTGTTGAATAAGTTTGACATAAAATATTTGTGTCGAATTTAGCGTTGTCGATATGTTGGCTCAAACATTTTGCTTCGACATAGTTTTGAGAAATTGTCAAGTTAACATTTCCAATTAATAGTGTGGAACCATCCAATCGTATTTTGACGCTAATTTATTTGCATCGAAATAGTTTGACGTTGATGTCCTAAAGTTCTAGTCCAGCGCACCCAGCCTCATTTGCGCCCGTCACTATTCGATAGCTAGCATTTTCTCCACCAAGCATCCACAAGGTTTTACCAGTGAAATCACATCTCCGACGAGTCCTCTTCCACTCCAAGTTTCCTATTTTTTGTTGGTGGATAAGTAAATTTTTATGAGATTTATATTTGTTGTCTGCTTGTCATAAAATCTAATTGTAGTTTATATTTATTCAAATATGCTACAAATTTTTATCGGACACAAATTTGCATCCGCCAAAAATAAGCACAAATTTTGTTGTTGACATTTGAGTCTGCATGTGGCTCGCCGAAGCTGCAGTGTTATGGTGAAGCCNATTCCGGTCCCCTAACTTAAAAACTTGTAACCATCTTGAACCAACATGTCCAAGATTTGACAATCACATCTAACATGAAAAAAATTCTTCCATAAACAACCGTGTACTTTTAATAAATTAAGCTTTCAAGTTTTTGACGACAACATCATTAGAAGAAGCATTATCTAGTGTGACTGTACAAACATGATTTCAAAGACCCTATTGCATTAATATATTAGAAATAGCCTAAAAAATAATAAAGCCACCATGAGGTGTGTTTAAGTCACTAAAACTAATTATCGTACTCTGGAGTTTCCAATATGGACTCATAAAAAGAACAGTCAATCTGGCTTGATGTTCAATGATAAAAAATAAGCGAAACATGCACAACAAAATTTAGATTTTTTCTTTGCTTTCTCCTTCTCTACTTCATGAACCACGTTGGGAGATTTTATGATAATTAGAAATCATTGTTTTTGTCAAAATGTTGACCCTCAAGTGCTCAACAGCCATAAGTGGATACTCATGAACAATAATTATTTTAGTAATGTTATTCTTAATCCTTCTATGATCATAACTATTAGAGACACATAAATGAGACAATCATTCATTATTCTTAATGTCGTCAACTATTGAATCAATTATTTTTTTGTTTCCTCTCTTTAGCATCTGATTTGCTATATAATTAGTTTTAAAATACCCATTCATTTGTAGTGTAATGCTCATTTTTATAATTATTAAACTTTAACAACATCTCCAATTTTACTATGAATAGCCAAGAAGACATCCATGTAACACACACACTTAAACATTCAATTGCAACACACTTGTAAAAGAAGCAAAGCTGCAATCTCATATGCCATCAGATCATAATAATAACTTAAGGCAAGGCACAGACCAAACAAGGCATGGCAAGGCACAAATCGATCAAGGCAAGCCATAAATCAATTAGAGCACAACACAAACCCATCAGGCTATTAGAACCAATGTTAGGAGTGTGGGAAGAAGACTAGCACACAACTTAGGACACAAAATAATGACAATATTCTAAGCCAGTTAGACAAATCATAAAACAAAATAAAATATTTACAAAGCTTCATTGTAACTGAAGCATTGTAAAAATATTTTAAGGCAATTAGTCACTGTAACTGAAGCTAGGAAAAGATGAAACAATCAAATAAGCCAACAAACCTTCATCCTCACTATGTTTAAAGGTGACCCTAAATCAAAATATAGAGAAAACATAGAGATCCTTACAAAGCTTGATGATTCTAGACTTGCAAAGTAGACTTAATCTTGTGAGCAATCAAAATACAAATTTTATATTTTTATGCAATTCATTCGGTGAATCATTGTCATCCGCTGTTAATCTAAGGGAGCGCCACTGCCTTCGACATATCACAAGTCCTCTTGGATCTACCGTAGTGCCTCGGATTGAAGTGAACCTGTTAGACCGATTGGTGAAAAATAAGCAACAATTTAGTGTATTCGAGACAATTTTGAGCTTATTCGATTCGAGTTGTGGTCGGCTCGAAATAGGCTTGAATAAAGATCGATTTGAGCATGTGAATTATAGCTCAGATCTAATCACTCAATTCTATTTCTGAGTGATCTCTAGTTTTTGATTAAAATAAATAGTCTTACTCATGGGAATTTTTGAATGCCATATTCCAAAATTTGAATTCTTAAATTGTACTCTTTCCTTCTCCAATCATATATGAGAAGGCATATCCCTGTGACCTCAATTTAGGCCATTGTATATGTTTCAAATGGAATAGCACTCAGAAAATCAACTAATTAGCATCAGACTTCGCTTTAAATATTTTCCGACGCAAATTTTAGTGTCAACTTTGCTTTCGTTTATCGTCGTAAAAGGTTAGGGACGAATTGTGTGTTGAATAAGTTTGACATAAAATATTTGTGTCGAATTTAGCGTTGTCGATATGTTGGCTCAAACATTTTGCTTCGACATAGTTTTAAGAAATTGTCAAGTTAACATTTCCAATTAATAGTGTGGAACCATCCAATGGTATTTTGATGCTAATTTATTTGCATCGAAATAGTTCGACGTTGATGCCCTAAAATTCTAGTCCAGCGCACCCAGCCTCATTTGCGCTCGTCACTATTCGATAGCTAGCATTTTCTCCACCAAGCATCCACAAGGTTTTACCAGTGAAATCACATCTCCGACGAGTCCTCTTCCACTCCAAGTTTCCTATTTTCTGTTGGTGGATAAGTAAATTTTTATGAGATTTATATTTGTTGTCTTGCTTGTCATAAAATCTAATTGTAGTTTATATTTATTCAAATATGCTACAATTTTTTTATTGGACACAAATTTGCATCCGCCAAAAGTAAGCACAAATTTTGTTGTTGACATTTGAGTCTGTATGTGGCTCGCCGAAGCTGCAGTGTTATGGTGGAGCCCGGTAAATAAAAATGAAAAAAAAAAAGAAGGAATTGCGATTTCTCCTTCTTCCACTCACGTCCCGCATTCGTCTGTTGCGAACGGTTTCCCGTCCTTCTCCCCGTTTTCGTGAATTGGTTCCCGTCCCTACCGTCTCTCGTTCGCGAAACAGGAACTCCTCTCTCGTCTCCGCCCACGCCTCCTTCAGCTCGTGAAAAGAATATTCTCTTGCTTGGCAGAAGAAGAATGTGTTCTTCTTGATTTCTTCTTGTTGGGATTTGGCAGAAGAGAAATAGGTTTCTCTCTTATACATTTTTCTTCAAGAGTTCGCTCTTGTAATTGGAGAAGATCCACTGGTGTAAATTCTTCAATTAGTAAAATCATATGCAACTTCGTAGATGTAGTCAATTCGTCGAACGACGTAAATCTGTGTTTTCTTTTCGTGTGAATTTTCTCATTCTATTTTTCTTTCGTCGTCGATCGTATTTTAAATTTCATATATACCACAACACATAGATATTGTCTAATGCTAATGTCGACTATGGAAGCTTTTTTGTGTTGGACACTTTCGATGCTAATTACATTCCTCGCACCCGTTTTTGCTTAGACCACACGTCCGAAGCATGCTAAAACTATTTGCATTGGATTATCACCATATTAGCATCGAATTTGGCTGACCATAATATGTAAAAATCATTTATGCATTTTTTAAATAAAAAAAATATTGCTAATTAGTTTTGTGGATCTTTTTTATACACACATATGTGCTTGTGTGTGTACAGAGACATAGAAGGTGTTATGTCTCCATCACAATAGCATTGTCTCTATACAATAACGAATGTAGAAGGCTTTCACCCACTCAATATATATATATACCTTGCCGTGACTTTTTGATTGACATCTGCGAAGTCAGTTCTAAGTTCCCTGGGGTCACAGATTCGAGCCCGCTTGAGTGCATCTGTCTAGTAACGGGATATCGAGTGATTAGACACATGAGGGTAGCTGGGGGCTCATATCGTAGCCTCAGGCCTTATATATTTAAAAGGAAATCGATACTAACAAAGACCCAAATATCAATTTCTCATGCATTTTTTGGCCCCATGATCAGAGCCCGAGCACCACTATATACATACATACACACACACACTTGAGGGCATGCAAGATATGCATCACTGTTGTGAAATCTTCTTCTTTATAAATATGGCTAGCTCATTAAATTTGCTCACAACCAAACAGCTTTAAGGAGGTGAGACAATTTACATAAATAAAAAAATAGTTTAATTAAGAAAATTTCAGAAAAGCATTGGAGGAGAATGTAACAATGACTTAGCACCCTATTTTGTCTTCCATCCATGCCTCCCTTTGGATTCTTCCTTCTCCATCTTCATCTCTCTCGGAGTCCTTGGTTTCAATACTTTATTTTTTTGCAATTTGAACCTTTTAACTGAAAGCGAATTTGCAACAAATGTCATTAATTCTATTGCAGAAATATCTGTATATTTGCATGTTGCATTCAAATTATCATGGTCTTATAAGATCCCTTTGCCTGCATAAAAATAGCAAATATCCTTCTCTAGTCTCTACGTACGTTAGATAGCATGCATGCATGTTAATGGGAAAATTACGCTCCTCTTCTTTTAATTTGCGTTTCATAAACGGCATAATTAATTCTAAAAAAAAGGATTAATTTTATTTTAAAAAAAATGTTTTTTTTTTTATTTTAGAAATTATTTGAAAATATATATTTTTTTCAAAAATAGATTGTGATATGAAATAGATAATACTTGAACATGATATATCTTTGGTATAAAAGATTCATATTTAGTTTTGTCGCCAGTCGTGACATGTTGGCAGAACAGCCTCTTAAAAGGTCGTAAGTCCTCTTAGGTCACGGTTTTGAAACCCCCTCTGGATCTNTTCAAATTATCATGGTCTTATAAGATCCCTTTGCCGGCATAAAAATAGCAAATATCCTTCTCTAGTCTCTACGTACATTAGATAGCATGCATGCATGTCAATGGGAAAATTACGCTCCTCTTCTTTTAATTTGCGTTTCATAAACGGCATAATTAATTCTAAAAAAAGGATTAATTTTATTTTAAAAAAAAATGTTTTTTTTTATTTTAGAAATTATTTGAAAATATTTTTTTTTTTTTCAAAAATAGATTGTGATATGAAATAGATAATACTTGAATATGATATATATTTGGTATAAAAGATTCATATTTAGTTTTGTCGCCAGCCGTGACATGTTGGCAGAGCAGCCTCTTAAAAGGTCGTAAGTCCTCTTAGGTCACGGTTTTGAAACCCCCTCTGGCCTGTTTGCCCGTAGTAAGGGCAGTCTTAGAATAGTTATGTACATGAGGGTGGCTAAGGGCTTGTATAATAGCCTCTGAATATTCTTTTCATATATTTATATATATATATACATATATATTAGTTTCATTACTTCCAATAATCCTTTCTATATCATATCTATTAAAAAAAGGTCTCTTAATTTTTTAGTGCCAAATGTGTATCATATTGTATTCATGGTTCTTCGTATTTATCTCCATATTATGAATCTATAAATATAAATCACAAGATATTAAAATATCTTATTAAATCTAGCACTCACTTTCATCCATTTTTCAAAATCTAACTCAAATATCGAAATTTGTGATAAAAGCCCGACCCATATTTTTCATTTCTATCAACTTCTTTCAATGGATTCAACGCGACACACACACAAATATATCACATGGGTGCTAGATTTTGTAAATAACAATGTTTGGGAGGTTGGATGTGTAATTATGCCAAAAGCTTGGACATGAAATGAAAAAAAAAAATAAAAATGGTGGGAGATAGCTAGGCCGCATCTGAGAAGAACATGAAGACAAAAGAAACTATACTGCCCAGTTTCAGAGTTGGCGTTAGTGATGACTTTTAGGGTTAGGGTTAGGGCTACAGTGCTCCTCATTTGGCGTACTGAGGGTGATGTCTGAGATATCAAGGGAAGCAGATGCATGATGCCTTGTTTGTGTGTTAGGTAGCAACCTCTGCTATTTTCAGGACCCATCCGGTCCCTTGGATTCATTCCTCTCTCTCTCTCTCTCTCTCTCTCTCTCTCTCTCTCACACACACACACACTAAAACTCACATTTTTTCTCTCACTAAGGGTCTATTTGGGGCAGTTTATTTGGTGCGGTGGAGTTTTGAAAAAGCACCTGGTTTGAAAACACTAAAAATGGCATTTTCTCACTGCACCTATCTAGGTGCGGTGACAGCCTCCTGGCAGCAGTCTGACTTTTCAAAAAAAAATAAAAATTTCTAATAACCACCGCACCTAGTTTATCAGCAGATTATTCAATAAACTGCAGCTGCCCCAAACAGACCCATAAGACTCACTTCTGACGTTTGATTTTGATTTTTTATTATTTAAGTTTTGATTTAATAAAATAATTATTTGATTAATATGGAAAATACTTATCATTTTGTATGGACACTTTCTTTTTATCTTTATGAATGTATGAGATAGAATATGAAATAAAATAGAGTAGTTTTATTTTATAAAATAAAAATTATCATAAAATCAATGCAAAAATACTAAAAAATGGAGAAGATAAATTCATATATATGCTTGGTTTGTTACTTTTGAATAGATAATTATAGAGTAGTGCATTAAAATAGTCATGATTATTTATGTGGGGGGTAATAGAAGAATCAAAACAACCCCGATTATTACATTGGGGCTGAAATAGTCCACATGAAGACTATTAAAGCTCAATTTTAAAATAGTTGGGATTATTTTCATATTTATATAAGCTCTAAGGCTAAAACGACCCAAGTAAATAATCAGGAACTATTTATACACTTTAGTCATACATACACTTTACTCTATAGATAGAATAAAATACTAAAATAATACTCTTAGGGTTGTTTTAGTTATAGAATTTATAGAAGTGCAAAAATAGCCCCCGATTATTTAAGGGTGCGTTTGGGGCAGTGTTATGGTGGTGGTGTAGTGTCACAACGCAGTTTTTTCAGCTTAGTGCTTGCGTTTTAAAAATATTGTAGCTGAAAGCTATGTTTTCCTTTCCTATCAGATCTGACTATATGTGGTGGCTGTTAGAAAACAATTGTCCGACTTTCCCAAAAAAAAAAAAAAAAAAACATTTTATAATAGTCACCTTAACTTTTTGAACACAGCTTCTTTTTTAGCAGCTTAACAACTGCTTCTTCAAACAGCTGCAACTGCCCAAAACATATAATAAATTGAGGCTAAAATAGTCCTCATTGAAGATTATTAAAGCTCAGTTCTAAAATAGTCGGGGACTATTTTGATACTTTCATAAACTCTAAGACTAAAATAATCCCACGTAAATTGTTGAAGGACATTTTTGACACTTTTATAAACTCTAAGATTGAGACAATCCCTATACCAGTCAGGGACTATTTTGACACTTTATTATATATGTCAGGGTTAGAACCAAGAGAATAACCAGAATATCTTGCATTCATNCGGCATCCTCAAGTGAGTTAAACATGTTCATTTGTCCTAATTACAACAAAAATGAATTTCTTTTGCACAATTGCTCTGTAATGTAGGCCCCGTATAGAGTAGCTTATTTAGTGCGGTGCATTTTGAAAATACATCTAGGACCATTTTTGTAAATTGTATTTTGGCAGCTTATTCAAAAAGTTACGTTTTCAAGCCACTGAAATAAGTATTTTCACATATTTTCTGGCTAGATGAGGTGTCAGCTTTTTAGTTGCGATCTGACTTAAAAAAAAAAAATTGTAATAGTCACCGCAGTTTTTTGATCAGCAGATTATTCTTCAACAACTTATCAACAGCTAATTAATAAGCTGCAACTGTCCCAAACAGACCCATTATCTCATATACAAATTTTCACATGCATAACTTCATCTAATTCTTTTCCCAAAACCTTAAAATAGCTTCCCATCATAAAAAATTCTAGAAAGCAGCAAGAAAAAATAGTGTCCCAAACAGAGCTATGATGACGACCTGAAAAACAAAATATGTATAAAGTTGTAAATCAAATTTGATTCAGCTTATTTAAATAATATTAAAAGCGTATGAAAATTCAAATATTTTATGTTGCATATTTTAAAGAATCTCCCTGGCCTTATCTCAATTTAGATGATAAATATGTAAATACATAGGAATTAAGAGGTACATATTAAGATATATATATATATATATATATATATATATATATATATATATATATATATATATATATAAATATATATATATATATATATATATATATATATATATATATATATATATATATATAATAAATTTTATCTTTTTTCTAATATATATATATATATATATATATATATATATATATATATATATATATATATATATATATCATATATATATATATATATATATATATATATATATATATATATATATATATATATATATATTATTCACGTGGGCAGCTGGAATTGCTCTGCTAGGGTTTCTATAACCATGTAGTCTGACAATAGCTGCGAAAAAAGATAAAATATCAGTGAAAGGTTTTTCGATCGCCCGACATTTTTGGTCACCTGGATATTTCAATCGCTAGGACTTGGGAATTAATCTAACTAAAACTTGAGCTTTTATGCATCCAGATTCCTTATACAACATTGTTGTACAATTTTTGCATAACAACTTATTTTTCAAAATAAAACTAAGTGTTCGTTTGGGGCGGCAGTTTTATCTGTTTATGTAAACAGTGTTTTGACAGCTTTTTTTAAAAGTTGTCGTTGAAACTTACGCTTTCCAAGTGGCCCCGGTTAGATGTGGTATTTTATTTTAAAAAAAATTATAATAACCATCACAATATTTTAAATATCATATTATTTTTAAGTAGTTTTTTAATAAATTGCATATGTCCCAAACCGATCCTAAGTTAATTAAGTTAATTAATCAAAGACCCCCCCTCAAACAAGAGGCAACTATAACTGACTCAACATATTCACACCACTTATATCCACACCACTTTTAAGCCAATCTTTTATCTCCCACTCCACTTTTAAATCCCTCCATCTCACCCTCTCTCTTTCCCCAACTCCCTTTTCCCTTTCCCTTCCCCCTCCATCCCTCTTGATAAGAACATGGCTTCCTTCTCCAATGGCATCCCATCCTCCCCTTTCTTCCAACCTAACCTGTTTCTCTCAATAGATGAAGAACAAATCCCCTCCATGAACTCCATTAATGCCCTCTTCTCTTCTTCCAATCCTCATACCCTCACTAGTGGTGATTCTAACTTCAACAAAAAATAAAACTTGATATCAACTTCTTTCACTTTTTTGAATCCATTGTTGTGTTGCAGGGATGGTGGGGATAATGGAGAGAAGGCCATCGGCTTCCTTCTCCGGNAATACCCTCACTAGAGGTGATTCTAACTTCAACAAAAAATAAAACTTGATATCATCTTCCTTCACCTTTTTGAATCCATTGTTGTGTTGCAGGGATGGTGGGGATAATGGAGAGAAGGCCATCGGCTTCCTTCTCCGGCAATGTCGAAGGGGAAGAGGAGCTCTCCGACGAAAGCTCGCAGCCGGGGGAGAAGAAGAAAAGATTGAACTTGGAGCAAGTTAGAGCTCTTGAGAAGAACTTTGAGCTTGGGAACAAGTTAGAGCCTGAGAGGAGGATTCAGCTGGCCAGAACTCTTGGCCTTCAGCCAAGACAAATTGCAATATGGTTTCAGAACAGAAGAGCGAGGTGGAAGACGAAGCAGCTTGAGAAGGATTATGATTTACTCAAGAGAAAATTTGATGTTGTTAAAGCTGATAATGATTCTCTCCAGTTTCAGAATAAGAAACTCCAATCTGAGGTAGATATCTAAAAAAAAATTATTTTTCACTTTTAAGGGTCTGATTGGGGCGACTGCAGTTGTTCTACGAACTAGTTGTGAAACTACTGATCAGAAAGTTGCCGTAGCACAATTATAATTTTCTTTTAAAAAAAGTCAGAGCGTGACTTTCTAACAACTGCCCACTAGTCAATCCGGTGGCAGCTGCAGTCAGTTTTGTCAAACAGAAAAAATCCAGTGCAGCACTACACCGCTACCACATTAGTTATTGCCGATTAACGTTTTGTCTCAATTTCTCATTTCAGATTATCGATTCTCATCAAATTTGCATGTTTATTTTATCAAAAAATGATATTAAAAGTTGTTAAAAGTTGCAGATTCTGAAGCTTAAAGGATCAGAAGTGATGAATCTGAATAAGGAAACTGAAGGATGTTGCAGCAATAGAAGTGATAATAGTGCAGAGATAAATTTGGATATCTCAGGAACATTTGCAGAACAGTTGAATCCCGACATGCATAGCATATCGCTTTTTCCGGTGATCCGGCAGCTTCCGCCGGCGATCTCCGGCCAGTTCTTGCATGGAGCTTCAAGACCTGAGTTTTCAGAAGAGAGCTTTGGCAATTTTGTGTGTGGTGTGGAAGAACAAAATAGCTTTTGGGCATGGGATGATCACCATAATTTCCATTGATGGCAATGTGTTCTATCATTATTAGAATTACTGTTATTTCAATAAATTGGAATCAGATTGTATTTAATTTACATGTATGGATATGAAGAGCAATACAAAGTTGAAATATTGTGATGTGGGTGGGAGGAGGAATATGGAGAAAGACATGTTGGGAGAATGCTCTTAAGTCATTCCAAATTTCCTCTTCACCCCATTTGGTTGAGGAAGATGTGAAACAATGTTTAATGAAAAAAATAAATTTTGATTTATATTTTTATTTTTTTCCTAGTAGATGTCTTTAAAATTTGGTAGAGAATGCATAGTTATTGGTTTGCATGCTTGGTTACAATCAGGACATTTTTTTTTTGCAATGTTATTCACAAAGTGGATGTATGTGTTGATTATTACTGAGGTGTCAAATTGAGATGAGTAATGATCATTGAATGCTAAGAAACTTGAAATACTTTGTGTTATCCAATGTTAAGCTATAAAGTTGAGATTGAGATTTTATTTATTTAGTTTTTCATTTCATTTAAACTTTTGGTCTTATATTTTATCAATATAATGTTAGTGAAATTGAGGACATATAGCAAAAACAAATGAGAACCTGTAAATCTGTGATGCCTGAATTGCTATGAACCATGCTACAATCATACAAATATATGTGTCATTCAAGTAATATATGGATTTAAATCCGCGTATCAATCACACGAGAAATGAGTTAACTTCCAAAGCATGAAAAGTTCAAGTCTATTGGCCTTGACTCTCACCTAAAATGCTCAAATCTTGGAGGTTTAAAAATTACTATTTGTAATTTTTACAAAAAAAAAAAAAAAAACATAAGTAAAGATAGTAAGGGTTTATATCAAATGAAATATTCTTCTCTGAATTGAATCCTAGAAATCTCGGTTTAATCAAGTGATATCATTATAAGTAACAATCAAGAGTAGATTTCCTACTTAGCCCCTTATGGTGTTCATAAGAAAGTTTGAGAATTCATATTGCAGTTTAGTTCCCTAAACCATGCAAAATTTCCTGGGTTCCATTTTTTTCTTCTCAATTGCACTAACCTAGCAACAATATCCATATTTTTCTAAGTCAAGGTGCTTTAAACTAATTATTTCAAGAAATTTTCTTCCGAAACATATAACTCACAATAAGTTTTAACAAATAAACTGGCCAAATTGAAGGTAAATAAAAACCAGAAAGTTAAAACATCAACTTGGCGTAAGATTCATTTAATCACATAACAAGGTTGAACTCTATATTTTAAAATTACTAATTCAAAGAAGAAAATAAGATCAAGTGCTACTCATGCTTCGAAACAACTAAAATAATATTTCATTCATCAAAATAAATTAAATACAAGAGTTTAATCTCTGAACCAGATAGAATATTATCATTGAAATGCTACCATTGTACTTCTTTCCTTCTCCACAATACTTACCGAGTAACACGTACAAATTATGGGGGAACTTTATCACAAAGTGTCCCTCTAATATGATTAAAATGTTATGAAGCACCAGCGATACACAAAAGTATATGTGTCGTCCAGATAGTATATTAAACTGAGTTTGTATATCGATCTCACAATGAACGAGTGAACTCCCAAAGTCTTGAAAATTATAATTTACTTGCCTTGATTCTAGCTTGAAGGTTCAAAATTTGGTGAGGTTAGAGTTTCTAATCCTAATTTTTGTAAATATTAAAAGCAATAACTAGTTTTGAGCTAGAACAAGTAAAAGAAAGTTTATGCTTGATTGCTCCTATGCAAAATACACCAATCTAAATGACTTTAATGAGAGTGAAAATCACAAATAATTTTTCTAAGACCCTCTTGATGATTATAAACAAATTAATGTTTTATATTACAATTAGTCTCCTAATAATGCAAAAACCCTAGTGTTTGCAAATTTTCTTAATGATTGCACTAACCTAACAACAATATTTCTATTCTCTTAGAATAGTGTAGGTTAACATAACTATTATACTAGCAAATCCCATAATATTAGATCACAACCTATTTTAACTTCTTAAGTGGCTAGTTTAGGAGTAAATTAAATTCAAATGCTTAAACTATCAACTTATAATCAAATTACACACAATCATATAACAAAGATTTCACCAACTTGCATAAAATTCAATTCAAGGGAGAGAAACGTTTAAGTCTTACTCATTATAGATGAAACAAAATAAATTTCATTACAAAATCAAATATTAAAAAGTTAGAACGATCTCACCGATTTTTCCACTGATTCTCATGAAATTACAACAAAATCCTTAAGTTTTACACCATTTGGAGTACATAAATGGATATGCACACACACTTACACTTGTTCTCTCGGGAGAACATTCACTCACACTCAAGACACTCCTCTGGATTCTTCCCTTAAAATGACCTAACTTCTATAGAGTATTCTACTTCTCTCTGTCATCAATCTTCAATTATCTCTACGCTCTTCCCCTTTCTACCCCCATAATAACTCATTTTGCATTAGACAAAGATTATTATGCTTTTCATTGTGAATCAATGCCAGTGAATTGCTCAAACCATGAAAACATGTGAATTGGCACCTGAAGTGCTTATATGCGATCTCTGGGCTATGTTACTTAGTGTTTGAGCAATGGCGTTCTTACGCATACTTTTCTACTTGGTCGGGTCTTGGTGTAAGGGTTATTTTGTCACTTAGGCACCAGTATTGAGTGCCTAGGCACTTAGGTCGTGATGCCTTGACACCACCAGCTTAACACATACTTCTGCCCTCTTTAGACTCTCAATTGATTCTTGCTTTTTAGGTGTCGAAGTGCTCTACTCCGGCGCCTAGGCACTGCCCCTCTACTTTGTTGAATTCCTTACTTATTCAACTTTAATAAATCTTCTAACCTCAATCTTGCAATATACATCACAATTACCACGAAAATCATAAAAATAACACACATATCTGACACATTTTACTCTCACAATTCCTCGCACGCTCCCTCACAATCCCCTCAAAAGTCTCCTTTGCTCGCACTCAAAACTCCGGACTTCAATTTTTTAAGGGGAGGTTTTCTCAAATACAAAAATTCTTCTCTGTAAGTCTCGATGATGGGACACAAATATAAACCACTCTAACTACCCATTGTCGGTTTGTCGACTCTGTACTTCTTCCTTGGAGAGCTAGATTCCTATCCGTTATGTCTTCTCATGTTCAGGAAAGGCGCCAGGTTTCCCAAGATTAGCACCAATTTTCCCTGCCCTATGTTATTCTCTCCACAATTCAAACATGTGAGGTGTTAGGTGGCACTAAACTTCTTGTAGTGGTGCCATGGAGCCATATACAAGTGCCAAACTTCCAACATATTAGTTTAAGAGTAGATCCTAGGTTTGAGAGAGACGACGATGGCGCCATAATTGCATATGCTCTAGTTGTTGCTCCTGAAAGAGGCACCCTAGCGCCCAACAGTGGCACCACACTTCTTGGTTTATTGATTTCACGACTTAGCTCCTATGCTCCTTAAGACATGTAACCTGTAAATATACACAAAAATAACCTAGAAAATACAAATTTTGAGAAAAATAATGGAAATCATAGGAAATTATATCATACATTTTACACACATTAAAGTCAAGTCCTATGGAATGCATGATATGTAGATTAATTTCTTTTTTATTTAGAAAATATGAGACTTAGAACCTAACCATTAATATTAAGCAACCCGATCATGAATTATGATAAAATAATTCAAACTAATAGATTTCTTATCATGTAATTTTAAGTGGCATGCATTTATTTCTAACATGTGACTCATAAGGCCAACTATATTGTTCATTAACTTGAAATAAGATGAACTCTTGATCTTTTATTAATTAATTCTTTATGCTAAGAAAAGAAGTTAATCTCTAATCATACATAATGGTCAATAAAATTGCTTCTAATTTATTATTATTATTAGGTTATATTATGGTTACTTTCAAATTTATTTATATTTAATTAAGCGAAACAATTATTTCCTAGGCACAAACAAGGCTGATCTTGAACACTTCATCCCCACAATTTTAAGGGGGGAAAGAAATTTAGTGTAGCACCTAAGCAAACAAGTTTCATCAAAAGAAAAAAGAACTATAAGAAAGGCTTAGAGTGGCTATGTTGCATAATACACTCTAGAATTTATATATATATATATATATATATATATATATATATATANATGTCATATGGCATTAACAATATTATTTTTCATTCTCATACATAGATAAGATGGCATAAATGTAAAAATTTAAATTTAAATATTGCATATGTGGATATGTAGAAATTGAGTGATAATATAAAATTGCTACTTTAAACGTAAATAATTTACTCACTTGTTGCCACTTTAAATTACCAAAAATAAATCTTGAGAGTAATAAAATCATATGTTGCGCGGACACTTATGATTAATGAGTCATGCAGTGTCAGACACATCTCGAACAATAACATGCGTCCGTGTCGTGCTGAGGTGTTTGTGCCCCATATTTATATTCATAACGTGTCGTGTCGTATAGTGCCCTAATTGTTCTGAGACAATATTCCGTCAGGATATTGTACGTCCAGATGACCAACCACTGGAGGTCACGTTGTCATACACATCATCTGTGGGAAACCGTGGTTCGCTGTCGAGACGTGCGTCATATGAGTGGTGATCAAAGAGCATATTAAGGAACTAATTAATTAGCCCATAAAATCGGCAAGGGAGACTATTTTGTTATGGTGAATTAGCATCAAGTTATATGTGAATGAGATTTAAATATTTAATTGCGATAGTTTAGTGATTTGGGGCAGGACATGTTTAGTACTAAAAAAGGGGTTAGTAGTTTTTAATTGAGATTAATAAAGTGGTTTATTCCAGCTAATTTATTTTTAATTAATTTGGTTTGAGGATTAGTCCATAGAAAATTATGACGTACGCACATTAGCTATAGCCCCCATGTGCCAGGGCAGCCTTGAGGGTGGTTGTGGGTCCCACACTCAGAGGGAGGTGGGCCCCACTTGTTAGGTTATGCGAATTGGATGTGGGTCCCAAAAAGGGGGCATTTTAATCTGCAAAAAATATGACATAAATATTTACAAATTTCAACAATTAATATACAAGTCTTTAANCAGTGACAACATAGTATATTATGGCGTTTAGCAAAATTGTGTTTTGCGATCAACACTGGCTAAGTGCGGTAGCTACTAAAAAACTGTGGTCTGACTTTTTAAACAAAAAAAAAAAAAAATTGTAATAGCTCCCGTAGCTTCTTAAACATCAACTTCTTCTTCAGCAGTTTCACAACTGTTTCTTCAAACAACTACAATTATCTCTAACAAACTGTTTTAAGAACGACAAGTTTTAGAGTGTGATGATGAAGAAATAGTGCATGTAATTAACAAAGTTGTTAGAAGACTAGTTTGTATGATAATCTATTGCCTGNACATGAACATATTAATATTATGGTATTTTCGCATACACGGACCGACATGAATGAAAGTGATTCATTCGACGGCGGTGGTGTGACATTGGACCACAGTTTTATTTGTTTGAATAAACTGTGTTTTGATAGTTTTTTTAAAAAGATGTCGTTGAAATTTGTGTTTTCTCACCACTCCCGACATATGAGAAATATGTCTGCACGAATCTCAACTCCGAGAAATGACTCAAAAAGTAGATTTGACCGATTATACGTAATTCGTAGACGGCTATCTAATTTGGACATTGGCAAATGGAGCATCTTATTCAAGCAATTGGTAGAGGGTGTTAGAGGATCTCTCTAAACGTGGTCGACAAGGAGTATCCTCTAGAATTATATGTCGATGGAGGGGACTAATGTGTACTTTTATAATATTGGGACATATGACTATAAATAGATGGGTCATGTCATGAATAACGGGGGACACTCTCTTTTATTATTATTTACCGTTCATGTCATGAATAACTGAGGGACACTCTCTTTTAGTACTCCCTTCTTCTCTCTCTCCCCTATAGATAGTTATATAACTTAGGGTCTGTTTGGGGCAGCTTGTGTGTTTCAAAATAAACAACTTATCCTGAAACGCAGCCCGCAGGTTGATCGTGGGGGTCAACCCGTGACCTGCTTTTCGTGCAAAAAATAAAAAACGCAACATATAATATTTTCAAAAACACACAAATCAAACGGTTAGATGATGTTTTCAAAAGCACCGCTACACTTATAAGCTGCACCAAACAGGTCCTTAGTGTGTATTTTTTGGATAGAAAAAAATAAAATGGTAGAAAATTCTCTTTCATGTGCCTCTAATCAAATAACAAAATATGGTCACACAGTAATGAATCTTGCATGTAAGTTCTCCAAACGTCATGGTGCTTTTCCTCAGCCATATGAATATCAGCACGTGGCATAATAATGGAAATCCATCAATAACTAAATCCTAAAAAATCGGAACAACCTAAAGGCCCACACTACCTAATGATTCAAAAGCCCATTTCCAAGAAAGCCCATAATTTATGCCATTGAACGACCCAATGTTTGTAATAGGCTTAGTTTGGCCTATAAAACTAAAATGTTTGTATGGGGAGCATTACAATTATAGGTGTTCAACATTCACGAACAGATGAGCAAACGAGCGAGGAGAGCTTTACAAAATGCGGCTCACATCTCTAGCCAAGAAATTGGCGTCGTCTGTGGGAAGATTCATACTTCTTGGCTAGAGATGTTCGCGTAAAGGTGTTCGCGGCTAACGACGAAGAAGAGGAGTTTGACATTCACGAACAGAGGAGCAAGCGAATCGCGTCGCAGGCAGCCGAATCGCGATAGATTCGGTGAGCAGTGGAAGCTTTGATCGACAGGATTCACACCGCAGGTTGTGCGGTTCGGCGAGACGAAGGAGGAACAGTCCGCAAGCGAGGGCCGAAAATTTGCGACAGGACTTCCAGCAAAGGAGTTCGGTCTTGCGAGCAGCTCGGCCAAAGGGNGACATATTAATATTATGGTATTTTCACATACATAGCATTTTAAACAATTTTATTTAACTATCTCACACACCAAAATTTTAATTTACGAGTAAATCACTTTCATTCACGTCGGTCACATAGGGTCCGTTTGGGGCGGTGGTGCGGCATCGGACCACAGTTTTATTTGTTTGAATAAACTGTGTTTTGATAGTTTTTTTAAAAAGCTGTCGTTGAAATCTGTGTTTTCTCACCACTCCCGACATATGAGAAATATGTCCGCACGAATCTCAACACTGAGGAATGACTCAAAAAGTATAGATTTGACCGATTATACGTAATTCGTAGACGACTATCTAATTTGGACATTGGCAGATGGAGCATCTTATTCAAGCAATTGGTAGAGGGTGTTAGAGGATCTCTCAAAAGGTGGTCGACAAGGAGTATCCTCTCGAATTAGATGTCGATGGAGGGGACTAATGTGTACTTTTATAATATTGGGACATATGACTACAAATAGATGGTCATGTCATGAATAACGAGGGACACTCTCTTTTATTATTTCTTACTGTACTCTCTTCTTCTCTCTCTCCCTTATAGAACACTATATAACTTAGGGTCTGTTTGGGGCAGCTTGTGCGTTTTAGGATAAATAGTTTATCCTGAAACGTGGCCCGCGGGTCGACTGCTGCGTTTAGTGTAAAAAACCAAAACACGACAGACAACACTTTCAAAAACGCGCAAATCAAACGGTACGGTGTTTTTAAAAACGTCGACGCACTTATAAACTGCACCAAACGGGCCCTTAGAGTGTATTTTTCGGATATTCTTGAATTCAACGACATGTAAATGCAAGAAAAAAATAAAATTGTAGAAAATTCTCTTTCATGTGCCTCTAATCAAATAACAAAATATGGTCACATGAAAGAGAATTTTCTACAATTTATCCAAGAAAGCCCATGATTTAAGCCCATGATTTAAGCCCATATTTCCAAGAAAGCCCATGATTTATGCCATTCAACGACCCAATGTTTGTAACAGGCTTAGTAAAGCCTAAAAAATTAAAGGTGTGTTCGGTGTAGCTTGTGTGTTTCAGAATACGCAGTTTATCTTAAAACGCGGCCCACGGGTCGATTGTTGGGTTTGATCTGCGGCCTGTGTTTAGTGTAAAAATGGAACTCCGTATCAGATAAGAGGACAAAACGCGTTATCCAAACGGTACCGCGACGTTTTAAAAAAAAGCCCCCGCACACATAAGCTGCCCTAAACGGACCCTAAATGTTTGTATGGGGAGCATTACAATTATAGGGCTTCAACATTCACGAACAGGGGAGCAAACGAGCGAGGGGAGCATTACAAAACGCGGCCCACATCTCTAGCCAAGAAATTGGCGCCGTCTGTGGGAAGATCCTTACTTCTTGGCTAGAGATGTTCGCGTAAAGGTGTTCGCGACCAGCGACGAAGAAGAGGAGTTCGGCATTCACGAACAGAGGAGCAAGTGAATCTCTTTGCAAGCAGCTGAATCGCGATAGATTCGGTGAGCAATGGAAGCTTTGATCGACAGGATTCGCACCACAGGTTGTGTGGTTCGGCGAGACGGAGGAGGAACAGTCCGCGAGCGAGGGCCGAAAATTTGCGACAGGACTTCCAGCAAAGGAGTTCGGTCTTGCGAGCAGCTCGGCCAAAAAGAAGAGATCTTAAGCTACCACAAAGGAGGAGAAAATAGCTAGAGAGCTAGAGAGGAGGATAGCATCTTGAGACCTTGTATCAATGTGTTGCTTGAAAGGGAGGCCATAGAAGGAAGATGATGACTCATCTCTATGTATAAGTTATGTATTCTCCATTTCTTTTGCCTTNGGAAGATGATGACTCATCTATATGTATAAGTTATGTATTCTCCATTTCTTTTGTCTTAGTGAACTATCTGATTGATCCCCTCCCGTGGACGTAGATCCAATTGGATTGAACCACGTAAACGATCTGTGTTTGCTTGTATTCTTTGCGTTTCATTTTTATGTCAGGAAGTACATATCTCACAACAATAGGCTTGGTATAACTAGTAAAATTTAAAATAAAAATAATAAAAATTACTAATTTATCATTAAATAATGTCAAATATAAGGGTTTATTAATTTGTCTGAGCTCTTCTTTTCATGCTTAATCATTCTCAGTTATGCATCGAGCCCAAATAGAAGTATAAATGTCTCACTTTTAAGATAATGTTAATGTGATCATTGTTGTGAAACAACCTTCGTTACAACAAGACTATCATTTAATTACATATAATTGCTTATATATTATCATAATGATAGCCCTTATACGGGATAGATCAATTAGGTTTAAGAAGATATGGCTAAGATTGAAGTGGACTCAAGTTTGGCAATGAGAAATTGATTGAATTACTTAGTGTTGAGAAATTGATTGAATTACTTAGTGTTGAGAAATTTAGGGCAAAGAAACGCAAATCCAGAATAACACATAGAGATTTAACGAGGTTCGACAAAAATGCCTATGTACTCGAAAACAAAACAACGACTTTCTTTCAATTAAGAAAAAGAGTACATAATTCCCTTAGATTACAATACACATACATATTATAAAAAATATAAGACTTCTGTAAAAGGTGTATGGTGTTGAGAAGCGTTGAGTTGCAACCCCAAGCCGTTTTTGTTTCTCCCAATATGGTGCTACTGGAATCTCCCTCCCAGTGGGCGTAGGCGAATCGATTCAACACCAAACCACATAAATCTTTGTTTTTTATTGTTGTTGTGTGAATTTTTATGCTTATGCATTGTATTTGCATAACGATATAATTCTTATGTATTTATATATTTAACACATATACTTCAGTATTTACATAAACACCAGTTTACCTAAGCATCAAAATGTATATTTCACTTCCATAAAGTTAATGATAAGTGATAAGAAAGATTTGAGTGTTCAAAATATAAGAATTTGATTTAATTAATTTAATTTAATTTATATAAAATACTAACTCATGAAACTATCTATTATTACATTCCAAGGGCACGGCTTTGGCTTACAAGCAACAATGGCCTAATTCAAAGAATCTTATAAAGGCAAGTTTTGGCTAGAATGAACTTATAATGCTATGTTCACATCCTTTGTATTTACATAGCTTGGGCTTAAACTTAAGTTTTTATATTTGTACCACTTTACCATGCATAAAAAGATGTCCTTCACACTTAAAAAATGTGATTATTTGATGAGATGAAATATGTATTTGCTCAAAAGTTTATTGGGCATTGGTCATTATTATAANGAAAATGTGATTATTTGATGAGATGAAATATGTATTTGCTCAAAAGTTTATTGGGCATTGGTCATTATTATAATTAACTATCATATTGGTATTAATGTTAGTAATGTTGAGCAAAATTATGAGGCAAAAATAATGAAATTTTTTTGACTAAGCTCACCAAGTAATCTCTCCTTAATGTTGTTGTTTCATATTACTATCATCATTTAGTTGTTGAAGTGTAGTTAATGCATGGCTTCTCATATCGATGAATTAGGAGCCAGTTCTTCAAATAAGTTAGTNTACTAAGCTCACCAAGTAATCTCTCCTTAATGTTGTTGTTTCATATTATTATCACCATTTAGTTGTTGAAGTGTAGTTAATGCATGGCTTCTCATATCGATGAATTAGGAGCGAGTTCTTCAAATAAGTTAGTGATATTATATGTTTTGTGCAAACAATATTTTTTCAGGGAGAGAGAGAGAAAGAGAAGAAGCAAAAAAGGGCAAAAAACTCTAAAAAATAAATAAACAATGTCAGGAGAGAATGAATAAAGAGAATAACTTAATGGATTACCTGAACTTATATTAATGAGCCGTATAAGATGAACTACTCTTCAATCAAACACAACTATATCTCATGTTGAATGAAACCCAGAGTTCCCCCAAACACTTCAGTAGAGCCATAAAGCTTCTTCTTCTACGTGTAAGAAGCAAAATAAAACCCTAGCGAAGTGTCTGGGGGAACTCAAGGTTACAACCAACGTTATATATAACCCTAAATAAGTTGTGTGGTAGTTATAAAGTTTTCCCAAAAACTTCACTGTGGATATCTATCGCAGGAAGAAGAATTGGCTTCTGAACAAAATGAAGTGCTTAAGGGAGCTCCAGAGACAACTTAACATAGATCTCCTTAATTTTTCTTTGGAGTGAGCCTATACTTATTTCTTCTATATATAGAGGACCATGAATTTTAATGTGAAAAAGATGAGTACTACATCTTTAACTCATGGAGTGAACTTGGACAACATTTAGGGTTTGGTGAGGGAAGAGAAAAACCTTCGTGGGATTCCTTTTCTCACCCTGTCACTTTGTGATCTTTTTCTCTTATTCTTTCGTACTAATGTGCCATGATGAGTCTAATTAAAATCTTATCAAGAAGTCTCTCTTTAATTAATATTCATCATTGTATTGCTTGTTGAATCATGATAAAATGTGTATTTTTGACATTAAAAGTTATTATTCTTTCTTTTTTTTAGTGAGATAAAATTCTTAAGAGAATTTTTGATATGAAATTAGTTGGTGCAGCTTAAGCAATTTTATATGGATTCACTTAAATCAATACATTTTTGGTAACATTAGAGAATATATATTATAAAAAATGGGTTTGCAAATCGGTAACATCTTTTGATTTTTTAACCAGCACATTTTAAAGGCAAATTTGCATAAAATTTATTGATCTGAGCATCTAGAATGCAACATTGCATAGTTATTATATTGTTTCGCATAATGAAATTTTTTAACAAGCACATCTTAAAGGAAATTCACATAAAATTTATTGACCTGAGCATCTTGAATTGCAACATTTCATGTTTATTATATTGTTTGGAAAAATGAAGCTTTTTATTTATCAATTGTTGTTGCAAAAAATATATGTTTGTGCAATCTTAATTACATATAAATACATTCTTAATTATCATATTATGTTTATATCGTTATCAATTATTTATTATAAGTAGTGAGAGAAACAATAATTAAAACATCAAATTAAATATTGTGTATATACAGTAGAGTTTAAACAATATATTATGTGGTATGGAAAAAAAGGGACTTAGATTAAAGGATAAAATGATGTGAAGTTAAAGAGGATTGTGACCACTTAAGAGTTTATTCCATACCCTTCAAAAGAAGGAAAAACTAACTAGGTTCAATGTATGTGGCCAATTTGTTAGCTAGATTCATCGAGGGAAAGAATAAGACTTAAAGAGATTGTAGTAATGGTGGAAAGCAATTACTTTTTTTTTTGCTCAAGTGAAACTCGTTAAGGCCTCATTATAGTAATGACATTTGTCTTTGTAACACTGATTACTGACCTTTTACTTTCTACAAATTTACTCTTGCTTTTGAAAGATTATTTTGTTAGTATGATTGATTCATAAGTTCATATAAGAAAGATTCCATAAAAAATAATTTTATAGTGTAGATAATGAATATGTTCAATTAAAGAAAGGAAGGGAAAATATTTTATTTATTCCTTATCAATGTAAATGCAACTTTTTCTTTGGGATTTTATGTACTTTAAAATCTACACCATATCAATACTAAGAAATAATAAATAATAAGAAAATGAAACTAGTATAGAAATGGCATTCAAAATCTTATGAGAAATTATTGTTCATGTTATAATTTTGTGATCACATCAGTGGTTGATTTTCACTGATGTTAAGGAGATGATTAATAGTAGAGAATGTGAAGAAAAAAATATATAAAATTAAGTCCTTGTTTGAATATTTTTTT
>JXCR01051925.1:290598-321807 GCA_002079205.1 Phalaenopsis hybrid cultivar
ATAATTTTGCATCACATCAGTGGTTGAATTTTACAAGTGCTAAGAAGAAAATTATTAGTAGAGAATGTGAAGAAAACTAAAAAAAATTAAGGCATCATAAATTATTATTAAAATATTTTTAACCTAAAGTACATGTTTTATAAATGGGTTCAAATGTTAGTTGATTTGATTTTAAACATTTGTGGGGCTCTATCTTTAAATTGCATTGCTTATTCAGACTCTGGTACAAGAAACTTAAATGACCAAAGTTGCATGTTTATTGTTTATTGATAATTAGATATTCATATTAAGGCAATTAGGGAACTTAGCATTGTTGCACAGTTCCTTTTAAGGTAACTAACTTATTATAGGCCTTGTCATCATCTATTCACAACAGCTACCATATTCTAAACAACCTCTTGTACAAGTCTTAAACAACCTCTTCTACAAGTCTTAACAATAATAATTAAATGGTCAAGTGCATTATCTTTTACCATTTAGTCCTCTAAGGTCATCCAAAATTCTCAAATTTTATCTCCCAATTAGGATTATTTTCGATATAACACAACCCTTATGCATCTTACCAGTAAGGAAATCCCATCTAATGAATCGACCTTGCAAGTTGATATATTATCAGGTTGATCAAAATAACTTAACCTTACAAGTTGGTTAAACTTGATTTTTTTCACACAATTAATATCTAAGTAACCCTTCCTAGAAAAGGCTAAGGTTAAACTAATCTAACTTAAGATAAGTATAACCAAACCTAATTTTGAGCTTAAGACACTTTAATACGTGTAATAGGTGCTAATAGACTTAGTTGAATCTACATAGACCTGTAAGACACATAATAGATCACCCAAATCACAATATAAATGTTCAACTACATTAGTTAGCCATGTGATGGTGGTGAATGACCTTTCCATGAGATTAAATGACAGTAAAAAAGTCTTAAATCTTTAGTTTAGAATCTAGCTCTTAACATAAAATAAATTTATTATTAAAAAACTTACTAAAGTAAGAAAATAAAATTATTTTAAATTACTATATCCATAATAAATTTCATAAAATTTATTTCTTAAATTTTTAAAAGAATTTATAAGTTTGGATGCTTTTATATTTCTATTATATTCTCCTAATTTGCTTTATATAAATATGAGTTGTTTGATCTATTAATCATCTAAATAAGGCTAATGAGTTAATATGTAGAATATTTTTTTATTTAAATATTTTTTTTATTAAAAACTTGCATAATTTTATATGTTTCTTTCATTTATCAAAATAATATAATATTATTAATCATGTTAATAAAAAGGAATAAGTATTTTCCTTAACTTTATTTAATATACTTTAAATTTTTATTTAGACTTAAAATATTTATGAAAACTTATTAACATATATTTATTTCTATATAAAGTATNTGCCGCTCTGCCAACCAATCGTTATTAGAAACAAGGAAGAGCTTGCATGCAGAACCGATCAAAACACTATAAAATCAAAATTAGAAAGAGTTGCCGGAACGATTGATTCAAATTGGATGTTCTGAGTAGTGTTTTTTTGGTTAATTATAATTAGAGAAAAATAATGGGATTGTGGAGAACTGATTGAATATCTTTTCTTTTAGATTTGACTTGGACCAAGTTCAGTTAAAGCGTTGATTAATAATAAGCTATATTCAAATCCAAGTTGCACAAGATGAAATCAACTGTAAGAATGTATACATAACAAAATTTAGAAAAAAAAAATGTGGGGTCAAATAAAGCTCAAATCTAAATTGTTGACATATTTGAATAAATCTTTGATAAAAACATAACCAAAACATTGCATAAATAACTAATTTAAAGCCCTGGTTATAATTTTATGACTAATTTAATTAAAAAAATAAGCTAATGCATTATACAAGAACTAAACATGTAAAACACTGCATTTTGTTCTATTTATATATCGAACATTTAAATCTTTATATTTAGGTATATAATAAATTATATTATTTAATTTTTTAAATGATAAAAGTATCAGTAGTATTAATATATTTAAATAAAGTGACACCAGTAGCACAAAAATGTTTATGATATTATATGTAAGTAAATACGTAAATAATTATCTATATATATATATATATATNTAAGAATGTATACATAACAAAATTTAGAAAAAAAAAATGTGGGGTCAAATAAAGCTCAAATCTAAATTGTTGACATATTTGAATAAATCTTTGATAAAAACATAACCAAAACATTGCATAAATAACTAATTTAAAGCCCTGGTTATAATTTTTTCACTAATTTAATTAAAAAAATAAGCTAATGCATTATAAAAGAACTAAACATGTAACACTGCATTTTGTTCTATTTATATATCTAACATTTAAATCTTTATATTTATGTATATAATAAATTATATTATTTAATTTTTAAAATGATAAAAGTATCATTAGTACTAATATATTTAAATAAAGTGACACCAGTAGCACAAAAGTGTATATGATATTATATGAGGAAAAATAAAGCATGAGATATGAAATATGTAAGTAAATACGTAAATAATTATCTATGTATATATGTCAAGGTAACTCCACAAAAAAAATGAAGAGAAAGAGAGACGCAGTGGAACAAAAATGGCAAACAAAAAACGTTGCGAATGTTAACAAATATTTTGTTTCGTTTATCTTTAAAATCTACCTCGGGCTTCAACTTCCAAGGGGGAGGGCTACCGCGCAGTTCTTCCTTTCCGTGTGCAAACTGAGGGCATTAAAGAAAAATGCAACAGAACTTATTAAGTTACTCCTTCAAAAAAAGTTCAATGGAAAATTCTTGCTGAAAGTGGATTTTTGGAGAAACCTGGCAACGGGAACCAAAGCGGCAAAATCCAAATTCTTCCCAGGAGCAGCAGATGTCAGTCTTAACGAATTTGGCGCCGATGGGATTGTTTTTAACAGATGAAGAGGAGGAAGAGGATGAGATGCGTTCCAAGGGTTGGCGATTCCGGCCTGGCATTGGCAAGGAAACGACTGTAGCATCCATCACCAGGACATCATCTCCAATCTCAAACTTCATGGGAGTCGTGTAGTTGAGATAGGCAAAAGAAGACCGCCCAGATAACAGCAGCGATTGAAGGTTCTCAATAGAAGACAGGGGAGTATTGACGGAGCCGCGTCGGGACGAAGAGGAGAGCGATCGCGGGTTGATGAGTTGCTGCAACTGCATCCGCGCAGCAACAGCGGCGGCGGAGGAAGAGCTGGAGTCTGGTGAATCGTTGGAGGAGGAGGAGGATGAGGAAAAGCGGAGCCGACTAAGGTGGGATTGCGTGAAACGGAGCAAAGAAGGATCGATGTTTAAGGGGCTGTTTGAGCTGGATCCACCCGCCGATGCAGCAGCGGTGAAGGCTGGGGTTAAGAAGGCGTTCGGAGGTGGAGAAGATAACGAGAATCGACGGCGTGCGTTTTTTACAATATCCGACCGCGCTCCAGAGAACTCCAAGCTTACGATCGTCTCATCGTCGCTTAATCCACGCATTTCCGAGGCAAGATTATGGTAGCCAGAAAAGTAAAATGGAATGATAACTCAGGANACGATAAAAATATATATTATTTGAGTTTAAGATGAAGTCTAATTGGAGCTGAATTCATGTTGAGATTAACGATGATATTGACAATTAAATGTTTAAGAAAGTAATTGAGTCATAACAAAGCCTTAATCAAACTTAAAAATAAATTAATCACGTCAAACAAAACTTATTGAGTCAACGATATTATTTTATTTAAGAATTTAAATAAATTAAATAATAAATTGTTCAATTTTGTTATATGAGCTTTTAATAAAGTATTTAGGCTCGTGATCGTCAATGAGCTACAGTCTACAGTTGAGTTGAATGTGAAGCCATTTCACTTGTGAGACGCCCAAATCATTTGTAACTCAACCATTTTTGGAGTATATCTTGTTTCTTTGTTTATTTTGGCTGTATATTCTTTGTTTATTAGAGCAGGGACGAGTCATGCCTTATTATATTTGCTTTTCCCCTGATTTAATCGCTCAAGTTTGCTGATTTGTCCCTGATTTTACTCTTTATTATGGTTGGTTTTTAAATGTATTTTGGTCTTTCTTATTGTTGTTTTGTTGGTACTAGCCGTCTTTCTTTGTCTTTTGTATTAAGGGTTTAGTGTTGTGAAATTTAGGGCGAAGAAAACACAGAAATTTAACGAGGTTCGGTAAATATGTTTATATCCTCGGGAGTAGAGCGGCGAATTTCACTACTTCAGAGGAGTTGCATACTCATAGGGTTACACATCTATTTATAGATAAAACCTACAGATAATTACATACATGCTCTCGCTCCCCAACCCACTAATCCAAGAGGCACATCTCTTCACACCAGGAGACACACCTCTCCAAATACAAGAGACTCCAAATTCCTGAGATATGAGTCATACCTAACAATTCTCCACCTTGGCGAATATCCAGCCCCTTAGGAGAAGATTTTCACCTTGCGAATATCCAGCCTCTTAGGAGAAAAAAACACGGAGTTTCTTACACCGAAGTGGGTTGAGCAACCATGCCAACTAGCAACTACAAACATTCAACAAGTTCAAGTAACACAATAACTTGTTGAAAATACCTGACTTGGTTAAAATACCTGCTGCAATTTCATCATATGATCCGACAGAGTAAACTCCACCTACAACAGTACAACTCAACAGTTTATAGATATTACCATCAGGTTTGATAGCTTGTAATGTCTTCAAAATTTTGTGTTGTGCCAACACCAAAGAAAGAAAATCTTCCTGTCTCAAGCCTCAACCAAAGGAAATCAGAGGGACTTCAAAGAAAAAACTTTCCTTTCCTCCCAGTAGAAATTCCAAGGGAAAATCCGAAAGAATATTCCTCTGGTAGAAATAAAAAATTCCTTGATCCCTTATTCAGTCCCGCACTGCTTCGCTTGTTTGTGACGCCTCCCAAGCCGCGAACTCTCGAACTGCTGCACTAACCGCTAACTGCGCGCGAACCGAAACCGAAGGTGTTCATGTTCTCACTAACCGCTTCATGCAAAGATTCGACTTTTGCCTCGTTAAAACTGTCGTAAATCCTTCTCCCGTTGTTCCTGCGCCGAAGCCCTGCCAAAGAAACACGGAAACCACCGCAGAATCTTCCTTCACGAATGTCGTCTGCGACTTCCTGCGATCTGCCGCGATTCCTCTCTAGACTCCTCCAAGCCGAATGCTTGTCACAGAAAGAAGGAACTATTCACGCCCTCCTCGTCGAACTTCCCGTCCGACCTGTCACACACGATCTGATCACTCCTGCATAAGGAACTGCCGCAGTTCTTCCTAAAATCGGAACTGTCGAACTTCTCATTCGCCAACTCTTCCCATCTGCCGCGAACTCCTCTTGCAGGCACTGTCGGGATTCTTCTGGCAAACCCAACTCCTCTAAGAAACTGCTGCAAACCGCTGAACCAAAACCTTCTTCTTCCTCTTTCTTCCTGTGCCGATCTCCTCCGCCCTAGAACCTTGCTTTGATACCAATTGTTATGAAATTTAGGACGAAGAAAACAAGTCCAGAAGAAGAACACCGAGATTTAACGAGGTTCGATAAAGATGTCTACATCCTCGGGAGCAGAGCGGCGAATTTCACTATTTCAGAGGAGTTGCATACACATAGGATTACACATCTATTTATAGATAGAACCCACAGATAATTACAAACATGCCCTCGCTCCCCTCAACCCACTAATCCAAGAGACACACCTCTTCACACCAAGAGACACACTTCTTCATTCCAGGAGACACATCTCTCCAAATCCAAGAGACTCCAAATTCCTGATATATGAGTCATACCAAACATTTAAATTGGGTGTCTTTTTCCTCTTTTTAGATGTTTTATTATTCTCTATTTCTTTTATTTAAACTGATTTGATAGTTATTTTTACCTTGAGCTTATTAGATAAGAGCCGGCCCGATATATTTTTTTTTTGTTTTCTATAATGAATTTTATTCAAGCATTTAAGACATTTATTGTAATTTAATGGAAATTTAATAATTTGTTAGGTAGATATTTTGATCTTATTGTTTTATTCGTTATAACATTTTTGTTGTCCCTGTTTATCCATTTTTCTAAAGGTTTTTGTGTCAGATTAATATATATCTTCTCCTGGACGTGGTTTTGGTTTTTCAGACTTGGTTGTTGTTCAAATAAGAGGAGTAATTTTTTTAAAGTTGATTGTTGATTCTTAGTTGAAACGACCATGCTACTTGTCTTTGAAATCAGTTGTTGAATGGGATTGCTCCTCTTCTTTCTTCATTTAAAATGTTTCAAGTGGTTGTTAGACTTAGGGCCCTTTTGGGGCAGCTTAAAAGTGCGGGCGGCGTTTTGAAAACGCCGCCGTCCCGTTTGGTTAGCACTTATCAGCAGATTATGAAAAACGGCGTTTTGGAAAATTTAAAAGACGCGAACCGCGGGCTGACCCCCGCAGTCCGCTTTTTATGAATTTGATTTTACCTACGATCGCGTGATACTTCGCTCCCGTGACTTTTTCTTTTGCTTTCACCTCTTGCTCCCGTGATCTAGGCCCTTTGATGCCTCGAGCGGAGATTCCATCGCAAGTCTTGCCCAAATCTCTACGGATCCGGTTCTTTCTCGAGCTGGTTCTTCGGCATTTCACTCCTTCTCCATCTTCTTCCTCGATTTATCTCGCTACAGGTATATCTATCTCGTATTCCATGGCATTTCACTTTTACATAGATTTTGGACGATAAGTAGTTTGAGTAAGGGTTTCGTGCATCATTATTGTGGCATTTTGTTAGGCTATCTTGAAGGTTTTTTGCTTCGAACCTGTCAAAGAAGATGGTTTTGCTTAGGAAAAAGTTTTGTGAACTTCAATTTGTTAGATGAATGTAAACTTAATTACTGTCAGAGAAGATATTTTTCCTTATGGATAAAATTTTTTTTAGAGGAATGTGAACACAATTATTCATTTTTTTTGTCTCTGAATGTGAACATAGTTAACATCTACAAATGAAAGCCCCCATTCATGCATTGTATTCATATAATTACATGCACAACACTCAAGACTTCGAGTTTTGCAGGGGCCAGATCTGTAAATAGCAAAAACTTTGACTGTTATACATCATCATTTATTGTTAAAATAAAGTGAGATGTGTGTTTTCATTCAGGAAATTTAACTTCTATATTAATCTGTATTAATTTTTATTTGTGCCATTGGACTTCAGGATATGATTTGTCACATTCATATGAGTGATATTTTAGGGCTTTTATATACATAACACAATTCTTATGTAGTATACGTAAGGTGGCATGTATTATACAGTGAGAATTTCACTTATTAAAGGTTTGTTTTTTTTGGGCATATGGGAGTAATTGGTAATTTTTTATGGGCATATGGGAATATTGGTAATAATTTCATTTGGAGATTACTACATAGAATTTTAGATGTGACTTTGTCGTTTGAGTTTAGATGTGAGAAATGTATGTACATTAGAAATGTATGCTATGTAAATGTTGCTTTATTTAAAGGAAGTTTACTAGTGTATATGTTGTTTGACCTTATCTTAACACTCATGTTCTGAACATTGGAAAGATGGCTTTAAATTGAAAAGTTATTAATGTTAGTTTTGGCTTGGGCATACATATTTCCCTTAATAAATGGTTGTTGTTTTTCATTCCAATTGCTGGTTTTTTTCTTTAATGTTGCTGTTGCTTCCTTGCAATTCTATAGCTGCTGCCTACACTGTTGTTCGCAGTGCTGTCCTCTTAGCCGAAAATTCTTTTGGTTGCAGAGTACTGCTACTTGCAGTCAATTCATATTACTGTAGCTATTGTTGAGTGTAGAATATATACGAATACTTCTGATGTTCCAAATTTGCTACACCGAGAAACCAAGTTGTTAATTTTTGTCCTATAATTGGGAAGACCCAAACTGCCATCCTTCATGTGGAAAGAGTTTATGACATCCACGTCGAAATTTTTGCTTTTAAATTCAATTCTTATGTATTTACATATTTAACACCTAGCTTTCATTTTTTTTTTTTTTACTTTTCCAAGTGTCATGGCGATTGAGCAGCTTGGATGACCCATGACTGCAAGGGCAACCACCGCTTTAAAGATGAGCAGCAGATAGTTTATACTTTATCTTGAGTTAAAATGAATGTGATTCACAATCTCTGAAAGCTATAAAAATTTTTGTGTCATAAATCTGTCCGACTTGACAGCATTATGTATGGTTATAATTTCTGTTGGATCTTAATACCTGTTGTATACTGTTGTATATCATTTTCCTCAATTTTTGGACTGATCTATTCTTATTTTAATAACTGCAGGATGATGAGTTCTAGATATTCAGGGAAGTCCGAGAAAGTGATGTGTCAGTGCGGGATATCATCCTTGCTACTCACGTCACGTCAGGACATAGCTTCGGAAGGCAATTTTACAGGTGTCCTAGGTGGACACAATGACAAGAGGACTGCAGTTTCTTCAGGTGGGCTGACATGAAGTTTGTTTCTATGATATCACGGATGGACACCTCAGATTGGAGTTCGTCGATATCAACATTTCAGAACACCGCATCTGATTCGAGTGCTTCCATTTCTACAGTATTCCAGTAAGGCATATTTGCTCAGAATTTTGGAGTGTCAGAGCCAGGTGGCATGAGCCGTGATATGCTGCTACATTATAAAGTTAACATTATCATATTTTTACTTATCATTTTAACATGTTATTTTGTCTTTTTTGTGGTCTCTCATTATACTTTGTAGTAGTATGTGCAGGTGCATTAGACTTTTGTATGTATAACATGTTCGTTTGATGTGATCGGATATGTTTTAGTTATATAAATATAAATCAACTTTTTGGTATTTTCTTATCTGAACAGTGATATTTAATTTTGTTGAGAAAATAACAAATTCTAACCAAATTCATTTAATTAAAATTTTTTTGCAAATAAGCTGTTTACAAAACGCACTAACCAAACAGCTTATTCAGAACAGAGGCAGAATTCTTAATTTTTCGAATCAGCTGTTTTCCATAAGCGCCAACCAAACTACGAAACAGTTTATCCGGATCAGCTGCTCATCAGCAGATTATCAATATAAGTTGTTTATCAGCAGAAGCTGGACAAACTGTTTATCAACAGATGCTGAATAAGCTGCAACTGCCCCAAACAGACCCTTATAGTATGTTTTGTTATCTCAATTGTTAGTGCTGTTGTTTTCTTCTTTTATCTTTTTTTTTGTGTTCTTTTTTTATATGACTTTGTAATGATTTTTGAGTCATGTACTCAAACAATTAACATTCATATTTATATGCACAAAACTCAAATATTTAACAACGCATTTAAAAAAAATAATACGATTATTTTTAAAAAAAAAGTAAGATGCATGGTTACATTCTATATGTGTAAATATTAAAATTTAGAGGTTAGATATGTAAATTCTGTGTAATGCAGGTGAATTCTCCAATAAAAAAAGCAAAAAGCGGACATTTATGGGACACAAGGAATGTGTCGTTTGGAAGAACTTGCCTCAAAAAAAGTTACATCCGAACAAAATTTGCATTATTACTCTATATTATTGTTCAAATACCTCTATCCGAAGCAACGCAAACAGCAATACGATGCAGAAAAAGAAATATGTATTAGTGTCATTCTAGAGCCGAGATCGAAGGCGGCTAAAAAATGCAGGACCAATGAACGAATCAATTATTAAAAGAAAAGAATTACTGTGAATCGGAACAGACCTCCACGAATACCGGGAGTCTTCTGCTCCTCCGGCTGGGCCCATAGAGCACCTTCTGTATCTCGGCCTCCTCGGCTTTCGTTGGCGGCCAAGAGAAAGCCGGCACCGGTTTCTGTACCGGCGGCTCTCTTTCAGGTTTAATGATTTTCATCTTCTTGCTTCCAGACTTANCATTCGATATTATCGCCGGATCTTCCCGCATTCTTCGACCGTTTGTTTTCTATAAATCAGCATCATTGCATTCCTATGGAAACAATTTTATATGTTTATATATCTCGTACTTAAATTTTCTTATTTACTTACATAATTATTTATTTTTTAATATAAACTTTACTTACATAATTATTTATTTTTAAATATAACTGATACGTGCAAGAAAATTTAAGGCGTTAGAGTAATGAATTATCGTCTTAACATTACACGAGAATTTAGAAAACATAGATAAAAAAAGAGAAGTAAGCAGAAGAAGAAGATACCTCAAATTTTTACGTGAAAAATCCTTGAAAGAAAGAAAGACCTAGGGTCTAGCTCAATTGAATTAATTCGCTATGAATGATGTATACACAAGTCTATTCTTCTCCTAAATTAGGGAATATGAAAGTACAGAATTGTATAACTATAATCTGGCCATAGTTATTAGTGAAAGCAGGTTACAAGGCATTGTTGATTCTTGTGGAGATAGTAGTCCTTCGTGAGTCTTATAGATGGTTGCTCCAGAAGCGTTGATTAATCAGAGAAACTGTAGTAAGCAGTTGCGAGAGTTGTGGACCACATAGGTCGTCGTGGCGAGAATGAAATGACATCTGGAGGCGACAAGGGCCAGAGTCAGGAGCTGAACGAGCTATGAACCACATAGGGAGTAGGGGTGAGTATGAACGACGTTCGTAGGCCGCGAGGGTCGGAGTTGGGAGTTGCATGAGTTGATGACAACATAGTTCGTTGAACGCGAGTATGAATGTTGTTTGTTGGTCGCGGGGGCCGGAGTTAGGAGTTACACGAGCTGTGACCCATGTAGGTCGTAGGGGTGAGTATGAATGGCATCTGTAAGCAGCAAGTGCCGGAGTTGGCAACTACATGAGTTGATGACCACTTAGGTCGTTGGGGCGAGTATGATGTCGTATGTAGGTCGCAAGGGCCGAAATTAGGAGTTGCACGAGCTGTGAATCTTGTAGGTCATAAGGGAGAGTATGAATGACATATGTATATCGCGGGAGCCAGAGTTACGAGCTTCACAAGCTGTGAACCATGTAGATCCTAGGGCGCATATAAATGACATTCGTAGGTTGTGGGCGTTGGAGTCTGGAGCTACATGAGTTAATAACCACGTAGGTCATTGGGGCGAGTATAAATGTCGTTCGTAGGCCGCAGGAGGTCGGAGTTAAGAGCTGGAAGACCTGTGAACCATGTAGGTTGTAAGGGCGAGTATGAATGACGTCTGTAAGCCGCGGGGGCCGGAGTAGGGAGCTGCATGAGTTGATGACCAAATAGGTTGTTGAGGCGAGTATGAATGTTGTCGGTAAGCTGGAGTTAGGAGCTACGAGTTGTGAACCATGTAGTTCATAAGAGCGAGTATAAGTGACATCCGTAGTTGATGACTACCTAGTTTGTTGGGGAGACTATGAATGACGTCCGTTGACTGTGGGGGCTAAAGTTGGGAGCTGCACGAGTTGATGACTATGTAGGTCGCTGTTGACAATTGGACCGTAGTGATGAGTTCTTGTCCCATCAAGATGACTAAAGATGTTTGGTTGGTGGTGATCAACGATGACAGTCGACAGGGGTTGACAACAATCGACGAGTGTCTACGACGATCAGGATGGTGCTGGATTTCAGCTCCTTCTTAGAGCTTTCAGTTCTCTTTGAAGCTTCAAGTCTTCCTCCTCATATGAGAGGTGAAGCTTTATTTATAGTTTTTTGGGTGTCATTAATGCATGAATATGAATCATTTTGATCGAACGGTCCGAAGAGTTTTCTCCAATCAAACGACATTTAATAGACATTTGAGTGCTTAATGATGCTAGAATTGCACAATCTTGGGCTCTTTGAATTTGACTTTTCGAGATGCTCGATTCGACTATAAACTTTTCACCTTTGGCATCCGTTTAACCTTCCAAATATGTCTAGAGATCTTCCAATAGCGGTTTAATGACTTGATCCGGGCTTGATTTGGCTCAGATTGAACTAATTTTGATATCATTAGGTTCGTCTCATCGAGTCGGTCGGTTAGGCCATAAGTTCGCTAAAATCAAAGCACTGGATGACTTTTAATTGAAGTTTGAATGTTTTTTAATCAAAAGATTGCATCGAGATTCGTCTCGGATGATAAAAATTTGTTTATGTCAAGTGAATAACATTAAAATATTACTATTCTTAATTTTATAACAATAAAATATATCTTTTATGCATAATTTTATGATATCAAAAATTATAAATATAAGTATAAAAGTTTTAGAAACGGATATGTAAAATACATAAAACTCAGGTGGTATGTTTTATATTTTCATCTTTAAGGTTTTAAATTTTGTGTTAAATTAATAGTGCATTTACATTCATATCACTCACTTTTTATGTATTTATATATCTAACACATAAACTTTAATTTTTAGTTCTTACTTGTATATTACATTATCTATACATGCAAATATGTATTTTACTTTTTAAAAGTAAAAAAATTAATGCGTAATTCATGACGATTGGGTAATAGATTATCGTCTTAGCATTGTATGATAATTCAACACAAGATCATTTGAAAAAAAAAAACAACCACTAATGATAAAAACTCGTAAAAAGAAAAAAAATGTGGCTTGACTCAGTTGTAAAAAATTCAATATAGACTGATGATTACAGAGACTATTTGTCACACAAATGAGAAATGATTACTAGTTTTTCCGAGTTATAAAGATGACTGACAGCGTTCGGTTTGTGATGATCGACGGTGAATGACGATGATCGACAACGGTCAGTGGTGGTCGAAAAAGGTCGGCAGTGGTCGACAGCGGTCGGTGGAGGTCGACGATGACCAACGTTGGTTGACGGTAGCGAACGTCAATTAACAATGACAGTGATGGTGTTGGACGTCAGCTCCTTCTCAAAACTTCAAATTCTCACTCAAGCAGCCAACCCCCTCTCACATGAGAGGGGTAAAACTTTATTTATAATGTTCTAGGTGCAATTAATGTCGAAATATGAATAATTTTGATTGGACGGTTTCGGAGAGCTTCCTTCGATCATATATTAATTGATGGACATCGAGATGCCTTAACGATATAGAAATTGAGCAATTTTGGGCTCGTTGGATTCCCCTTGTCGAGACGCTAGATTCGATTATGAGCTCGCTGGATTCGACATCCATTTGACATTCTAAATGCATTCGAAAAATTTCCAAGCTTGGTTTGATGGCTTGATCAGGACTCTAGTTGACGTTGACTCAGATTGGACTAATTTTGATATCATTGGGCCTGTCTCATCAAGCCTGTCAATTTGATGATAAGTATGATGAAATTGGAGCTCTGAATGACTCTTAATTGAAGTTTGAATGTTTCTTACTTAAAAAAGTATCTCAAGATTCATGTCATGCCTCGATATTATTGACGAATGATAAAAGTTTGTTGGCGGCTTATCAAAAATGGTGATATTTTTTATGTGATATGAATGATGTGTGTGATATAAATATAAAAAATAAGTTTTTTTATGGTAGCTATCCAAAAACATAAGTGGGTGGTAACCATATATAGGGACTGAGGAACTAGGTTATGTTCAGAGTGGTCAATTAGAGATTTCTCTATTTAAATGATAAAATTTAATAATTTTCTTCTTATTTAGTTTAAGCAATTTAGTAATTTTGATCCCTTTCGATATATTTTTTTCTCAATTTTTTTTATAAAATTAAATATTTGATGATTTTGTCCACCCTAAAGAAAAGTGATAGTTCGGCCTCTCTCTTTGTAAATGTCCCTAAATTAATTATGTTCAATTTATACTATTGAGAAATGAATTAATTATTAAAAAAATTCTCTAAAAATATTTAATTCAAATTATAATAAAAAATGAGAAGGTTTTTATTTATTTATTTATTTAAATGTGAATGTATTTGTATGTAAAAACTTTTATCCACAACAAAAGATAGGGTTGACCGCATACTTTTTTGTTTGAAACTATAAATTATATTAAAAGTTGAAGTTTATGCATTTAATAATAAATTTCAAAAATTTAATTTTATATAGTCATTATTATATATAAATATTTAAAACTATTATTTTTTTTATCATTATTTAACAATAAACGTGTTGAGATGATTTGAATTGTAACTCCAAGTCGTCTTTCTTGCTCCCGTCTTTAATTGTTGGTGTTTGAATATCTACAATTCTGCATTGTTTTCGCATATAAATTGGTATCGGTGCTTCTAGTTCGTGATCAGAGAGAGGTTGGATGTCGACGACAGCAAATCTGTCATTTATTGCCGAATTTTTTTGCAGCAGGTGGGCCGACGATACCACGACAAATCTAGAAGAAGAAGAGGAGAAGGATTAACTGAAAGAGAACTTAATGCTTGCTTTATTTTCATTATTTAGGGTTGTTACAAAAGGATGTACTTATACTGAAGAGTGGCATAAGTGAAATTTTGCTAGAAGGATTGAAAGATAAATATACAAATGCTTTCATTAATCCAAGTGAGTCTTCCTCTTTACAAGCCATGCCCTAGCTAACTACTACGCCGCTCTTATATGTTGTAAGAATATGTGTATATATAATGCCCAATAACAAAAACCGCATCATAAATGATGCGTGCTAGAAACTTCGTGACGGTAGAGTAATGTTTTATTGTCTTAGTGTTGCACGAGAATTCAATATACTCATATAAAAGAAAACATTCAGTAGTGACACTATAAGTTTTAAGTGAAAAAAACTCGTGAAGGGAGAAAATCATAGTGTCTGATACATTTGTAAAAATTTATTATAAGTTGATGATTACAAAAAATCTCTTGTCTTATAAACGGAAAAATGATTATTAGGTTTTTCAAGTTACAACGTCGACTGACTGCTTCCGTTTAGTGGTTGCTGACGGTGATTGGAGGTGATCGATGACGGTAAGTAGTGGTTAACGATTACAATAATGCTCGATGATGGTTGGTGGTTGTAGACGATGGTTAACAATGACTGACAACTATTGACAGGTGTCGACAACGATCGACGGTGGTCGACGATGGTTGTGATAATTGAGAACGACCGACGACGATCGACGATGACAGAGATGATGTCGGACTTCAGCTCATTCTCAAAGCTTCAAGTTCTCCCTCAAGCTTCTAGCTTCTCCCCCATTAAAGGAGTGAGACTCTATTTATAGTGTTATGAGTGCAATTAATGCAGAAATATAAACCACTTAAATCAGACTGTCCGGAGAACTTTCTTCGATTAAACGACATTTTATGGATAGTTAATTGTCATAATCATGTCAGAACTGAGTGATCTTGTGTTTGTTGGATCCTTCTTGCTGAGACGTTCAATTCGACTACGAACTCGACAGATTCGTTATCTGTTTGACCTTCTAAATACGTCCATAAATCTTTCAATAATGTTTTAATTACTTGATCTGAGCTTGATTTGACTCAGATTGGACTAATTTTGATATCATTAGGTCTATTTCGTCGAGCCAGCCAGTTTGAGTATAAATTTTCTGAAATCATAGCATAATAAACTGCCTCGAGATTTGTGTTAGGTAATGAAAATTTCTTGATAGGTATCAATAAATATGAAAAATCAAATCAAAATGGTTGGTTGGTTGTATTTCAGCTCAATATTCAACCTAAGAAATTAAATAATAAGCATTTACTTTGGCAATTCCCATTTGATTTGATTGAATTTATTTTTTAATTTTTCAATACTTTTAAAATATTTAGCTTGATATGTTTGTTGTAAATTAATGAATATAAAAGAATCATTGAGGCCATTTGAGCATCACATATTTTTCAGCCAAAAAATAAACAATGTTTGCTGTTTGAACCAAATACGGGATCCGAAATCTCCAGCCCAAATTTGGGTCCCACGCCCTTCCTCCCGTGGTAGGTGATCGTGTGGTCTGTAGACTTACCGGCCACCTTGAAGCCGCCCACCAAACCAAACCACACTAATTGCATATATTCATTTTCTTAAAAAACATAATATAATATATAACAATTAATATTTAATCTTTGATTTACCAATTATTTTCATGCGATATAATTATCATTTAATATAATTAAGTTATTTGATAAATAATATTAAATTAATAAATAATATAATGAAATTATTAATTTTTATAATCATAATTAAAAAATCATAATAAATGTTTAGTGATTTATTCAAGGGGAAAATTATATACAACACCCAATTCTTATACACATATAACACTTGTGAATGAAAGATGGATCTAACTATTAAAATATGATAATAAGTATAATTTTTATATGATGTTTGTAATTATGATAGTTTTGATGTTAAATAGATAAATATGAAAGTTTTGGGTGATATATATGCAAAAACACTAATTTAAATTTATCATATAATACATGACGTATGAAATAGCGTATTTACAAACATACCTCGTATATATTTAATAACTAAACTTTTATTGATGTATACAATACCCAAACTTTTAATCTATGAAACAATGACACGAACACAGAGACATACACACAACACAATATTGGAACACAATATAATTGAAAAAAATATCTTTATATTTAATTATTTTTTAATATAGAATGCATTTTTCATTATGTTTTATTAATATAAATTTTGCAAGATAAAAATTTAACTTCATAAATATAATTTATATTATAAAATATTGTGTTTATGAAAACTAATTTTTAAAATTAGATATAACATATTTCAAAAGAATTCATCCAACTCATTTACTAAATTTTCAAATATTCAATGATTACAAATAGAGAATTACTAATATCTGACTTCGGATATGCACACTCAATGCTCAATTTTGATGAATGTTAGATGGAGTTTCAATATGACAAGAGATGATACATGTTCAACTATGAGATATAATTAAAGTTATATGTACTTTGATAATTTTTTAATACACATGTTTTATTTTCTTGAAAACGTGTTAAGCTTGTGTCCGATGCGGTCTTAAGATTTGTCTTGGAGACGTGCATATTTTGTAGCATCTGAGATGTGTCAGTGTTTGATATGCGTCTGACACGGATATGACATATTTTTAGAAATATCGGTGCTACATAATTTAAAAATCACATAAAAAAAGAAAAATACAATCAGAGGATTATAAATATAAATATAAGAAAATTAGATAATTAGATATGAAAATATATAAGTATTATATGGTATTTATGTAAAATTCTTAAAAATTTTCAAGATAATTCCGTAAATTTGAATGCGGCGACCAAACTCCACAATTCCCACGCGATTGAAAGCCGTCTCAGCTATAAAACCCTTTCTGCTTGCCACCTACTTCGTCCGCTCTACCTATCCCGCGCCGTCTAGCTGCTGGTCTCTGATCGGAAGCTGTACTGTTCCGTTCCTTCTTCTAGGGTTTTGTGTCGATTGTTCTTTGGATTTGAGGTATTTCTATCTCACTTTTGTGATTCAAGTTTGAATTCGCTATTGTTCGGATCTATTCTCNGCCGTCTAGCTGCTGGTCTCTGATCGGAAGGTGTACTGTTCCGTTCCTTCTTCTAGGGTTTTGTGTCGATTGTTATTTGGATTTGAGGTATTTCTATCTCACTTTTGTGATTCAAGTTTGAATTCGCTATTGTTCGGATCTATTCTCNTCCCCCATTTAAACATGTTATTGAATCCAAAAAGTTTTTTTTCAAGTTCTGCCATAAAATTTTGACAGAAATCCAACATTTTTCTCAAGCAAGGGGTATGTAGGAGAACATATTGGATATTAGGACCATATCAACCGACTCCTCCAAATACCCTTGATTTTATTGATAGACATGGTCATTTTTTTGTGTTTCAAAAAGACACACATGCGGTCAAATTAGGAAAATTTTAAAAAAAAAATCACCTTTTTTGTTGCAACAACAAGAAATCTTAAGCTGCGAGCTCTGTGCCCGATAAGAAGCAGTGCCTAGTTGCGAAACTTGCAGGTTAGGGCTCCGGCGGCGCCTACAATTAACCGCAAATCCATGCGGAATCCTTGAACATCCTCCCGTCTTTCCGCCTCTCTCGAATCCCATCCAAGAGCATGACTGATAGCTCATCGNATCTATTCTCGTGGCAATCAGGGGTTTCATTTGGCTTTTAATGTGGTTAGATGTAGGGTACTGGATTTCTTATTCAGGATCTGGAGCGGACGGTACAGGCTGAAGGAAGCGGGGATAGTGGGTTTTTGTTATTGCTGTCGAAGATTCTTTACTCTTCTTGAGGTTCGCGGGAATCTAGAGGACCATGGAGGCGGCTTCGGCGATGAGCTATCAGTCATGCTCTTGGATGGGATTCGAGAGAGGCGGAAAGACGGGAGGATGTTCAAGGATTCGGCATGGATTTGCGGTTAATTTTAGGCGCCGCCGGAGCTCTAACCTGCAAGTTTCGCAACTAGGCACTGCTTCTTATCGGGCACAGAGCTCGCAGCTTAAGATTTCTTGTTGTTGCAACAAAAAAGGTGATTTTTTTTTAAATTGTCCTAATTTGCCCGCATGTGTGTCTTTTTGAAATACAATAGCTTAACTTGAAATGAATTTTGCATCAATAATTGATGGGGGGGCACGGGTGTGTTGATTGTAGATACTAATTGTTTGCTTTATGTGCTGGAGCTCGAGAATACTGGAAAACATATTCTTCTCTCAATTATATATGCAGAGAAAGGTCTTTTGGGCAAGGCTGTTAGAGTGAGAAAGATGAGCCAAATTGGGCTTAGATGCTGCCAAGATGTAGTTGGATCTAATGATTATTGTGGCAGATTCTGTATCAAGATTAATTGGCTAAGCAGTGTCAAGTGGGGTAGTAAGCCATCCTATCCTTGACCTTAAATATCGTGAATATTAAGATTATGATGGGGGATAACACCACAAATTTTATTCCTTAGACATGTTGCACTTGTATTTTTAACATGAATGATATTAAAGAATCGCTCTTTAATAAACTCATCTATATCAACAAATCTTAATACAATTTCTATTAATTCCCGTTTTGATTTATCTCGAGTTTCATCAACTATAATACAATTTTGCTATATCCATTTCATCTCGTATAAATTGTTGAATCTTGCTTGAAAATAGAGATAAAATTTATTTTTGACCTTTAGGAGATGTATACAAAACATTTTGGGAAGGATGTTTTAACACCCCTGTATCTACATCATCACTATAAGAGGCCAATAGCTTAAACAATTCCATGAATTTCTTGTGATTTTGCAAAAAGAAAACATAGAAGATAATATGCACAATTTATTTTCAAAGAAAAATATAGCTAATATGAAAATAAATTATACGATGATGGGAGAAAAAAATGACCATGTCTATCAATATAATCAAGGGTATTTGGAGGAGTCGGTTGATATGGTCCTAATATCCAATATGTTCTCCTACATACCCCTTGCTTGAGAAAAATGTTGGATTTCTGTCAAAATTTTATGGCAGAACTTGAAAAAAAACTTTTTGGATTCAATAACATGTTTAAATGGGGGAAAAATGCAAATAATATTAAATAAACACTCATGCTGACATAAAAATAATGTTGAAATAATTGAAAAGAATAANAATGATGGGAGAAAAAAATGACCATGTCTATGAATATAATCAAGGGAATTTGGAGGAGTTGGTTGATATGGTCCTAATATCCAATATGTTCTTCTACATACCCCTTGCTTGAGAAAAATGTTGGGATTCTGTTGAAATTTTATGGCAGAACTTGAAAAAAAAATTTAAAAAAAAAACTTTTTGGATTCAATTACATGTTTAAATGGGGGAAAAATGCAAATAATATTGAATAAACACCCTTGCTGACATAAAAATAATGTTGAAATAATTGAAAAGAACTAAAATAGAGTACAAAATGGGAATTTGAACTAGACTTAAATCGGGATTGTAATGAACCTAAAATCTTGTGTATCAACGCAAAACTTCCTGATTGCACTAAGAAACTCAAATACTACGAGCCCTCGAGAACACAATCGATAAACTTGAAAGGAAAATAACTATTATGTGCTCACTTGTATAGATAGAATAATGATTTTTTGTAGGGCTTACCCAATTAAAATTTCATATATATAGACAAATCATTTCTCTTTGAAAATAATTCATGGATTTTAACTTATGCCATTCACAAGTGAATCGACAAACTAACACATTAGGGATAACATGCATCTAATATGAACCCAAAATGCAAAGTTACATCCATGTTTTAAGAATGATGATTTCATGTGAACGCCACTATGCCGGGTCTTCAAACATCTTCAGTGACTTTACTTNCTTTATTACCCTTTAAAGTTCGGATCCCCATTTTACATGCTTAAAATTCAGAAAAGCGTCGGTGTAGCCCCTGAATTTTTGGAAGGAGCAAACCCATAGTCTATAGAAGTGCTAAATTAATTCCCAGACTCTTTTAACCCATGGGTATCATTTGATCCTATATTTTAAGAATCTGGGGATTACTGTAACACTTCTAGCACTTTACTCGTTTAAAATTCGACCGTTGAACTGGCATGCTTTATTGATAGGAATGATGGGATCTGGGAAGACTACAGTTGGAAAGATATTATNTTAAGAAGCCTAGGGGTTTATTTATGAAACATTGTAATGCTCTATATAAGCCCATGTCACGAATGAATAGAGAAAGTTTTTTGGAGCAATTATTTCTTTTGTGACTGCTTAAGAGAAGAATTAAGAAAGAGAGGTGGAAACACAATAAGTAGTTGCATTGGCGAGTGGTGGTTCAAAGTGGATCACCGATTACGGAGAAAAGAGGCGATTATACTACTAGCTTGGCTACTTGCAAGATTTGGAGAACAAGTGAGAGAGCTATAGTGGATGCATTTAGGAAAAGATATGTGGTGAGAGAAAGAGAGACTTCTACAAGAGCAATATTAGAGGAAACCTGACTCAACGTGTTACAAAAGAAGAAGATAAGAGTGAACATGAACCTTGTACTTCTATTCTGTCCTTACAAACAAAAAAAGGTTTGTATATGCTGAACAAGCAAGCATAGATAAAATAAAATTGGGGAATATTTGATGAGAGAATTATGTTACATTATGTAGAGTTGTTTTGTGTAGTAATTAGAATGAGTTTGTTTACAGGAACAATACATTTCAATATGCTGTATATATGCACAGATCAATTACAGCGTTATTTAAAGCAAGCAAATGTTTTTAAACATTAGGCATACTTCATTTTTGTGCTGCTTCTCATAGTCCTATTTTATATTCATGCTATTCTTCATATACTTTTTCTTTATATTTATTGATCATAATTTAATAATTTGTCGTAAATTGATTTTTTTTATATGCTCATGGCAATATTTTCCCACAAATTGATGATTACTTGTTTCCACCAGAGCTATCTAGTCTATTATATTTATTTCTATTTATCTCCTGTGAGATTAGAAAATTTTCTGTGGCTGATTGTTCTTTGCTACATTTATTAATTTGTTTATTATATAATTGCTCGCTTGATGAAATTGTAGCTTGCCGGAATAGGTATTCTTTAGTGGCTTGTAAATTTATTCATATTTTCTGGTGGTTGATTTAGTAGGACTTTTTNGTATTCTTTAGTGGCTTGTAAATTTATTCATATTTTCTGGTGGTTGATTTAGTAGGACTTTTTGAAAGCATTATTAAGTCGCCGGGGTATAATTTTTCCTTTTTCTTTGCTCTCTGGCTCTTACATTTCTACATCATATATAATCGCACCTATCGTCTTCAAATGCAGAGCCCGAAAGATTTCTTACAGGTGTCGATGAAGCCCTAATCTTAAAGGTTATTGGCCATCCCTTTGCAAATCAAAATGTTTAACTTCATATTTCTCACTTTTCAGCATGGGAAGTAGTACTTGTCTAATTTTCTCATGCCATTATCTCACTGATTCATATTTTTCTCCTCCAGAAAAGGTCTGAAGTTGTGATCCCCTACTTGAATGAAAGATGTATATTTCTAGTTGGTAAGCTTCTTGTCTGATCAATTTGCAACATGTTTTTATTTTATTACCCTTTAAAGTTCGGATCACCATTTTACATGCTTAAAATTCAGAAAAGCGTCGGTGTAGTCCCTGAATTTTTGAAAGGAGCAAACCCATACTCTATAGAAGTGCTAAAATAATTCCCAGATTCTTTTAATAGAGGCCAAAACTGTCACCCATGGGTATCATTTGAGCCTATATTTTAAGAATCTGGGGATTACTGTAACACTTTTAGCACTTTACTCGTTTAAAATTTGACCGTTGAACTGGCATGCTTTATTGATAGGAATGATGGGATCTGGGAAGACTACAGTTGGAAAGATATTATCAGAAGTATTGGGTTATTCTTTTTTCGACAGGTAGGTTTGTGGATATGAAATAGAATATTTTTTTCACAGCCTATTTTAGATAAATACATGACATATTTTCTCTTGATTGGGTATGCTTACCTATTATTACTATCAGCGATAAGTTAGTGGAGAAAGCAGTTGGAATGTATTCTGTTGCTCAGATCTTTAAGGAGCGCAGTGAGGCATTCTTTAGAGACAAGGAGGTGAGTTTTCCATTGCATTCTTCAGTAGATTTTTTCAGATTTCAATTCATCAGCTAACTAAAAATCTCAATTCGTATTGTGCTAATTTTTAATGGGGAAATTTACATACCTAGCATACAATACTTATGTGTTTACATATCTCCCACCTAAACTTTCATATTTACATAAATGACACTTTGGCGCATTAAACCTATGCATGAAAAGGCTTATTTTAATTTTTAAAAAGCAGTGATATTACTATTTTTTTATGATATATTAAAATTTGAATGTTTTGTGTGTAAATATGAAAGTAATGGCGTGAGATATGTAAATACAGAAGAATTGTGTGGTATGTATGAAAATGCCCTTGTTAATAATTCTAACAGCCTACTCTCCATTTTTTATAGAGCACAGCTCTAAGAGATTTGTCCTTGATGCGGCGATTAGTTGTCGCCACTGGCGGCGGTGCAGTTATTCGTCCCATCAACTGGTACTGCACTGCAGTAAACACCATGCAAAAAATAACTAGCAGTTCTGATCAAATTGCTAATAGAATTTAACTATGATCAGGAGGTATATGAAACAGGGAATAACCGTTTGGTTAGATGTGCCTCTCGAAGCTCTTGCTCGCCGTATTGCCGCAGTGGGGACGGAATCACGCCCTCTGTTGCACAATGAGCCTGGTGATCCATACACTAAGGTAACTTTGTAATTTTGAACTTTTTAATTTCAGTTATTTTTGTTTATATGGCCTGATCTAGATGGAAATATGAAATGGTGTCTAGTTTTTTCATTCAACTATCTTCAACCGTTTGAATTTGTGATCGGATACTATATTGTTTAATATCTTGTATTTGGTCTCANATATGAAATGGTGTCTAGTTTTTGCATTCAACTATCTTCAACCGTTTGAATTTGTGATCGGATACTATATTGTTTAATATCTTGTATTTGGTCTCAATGATAGTGATTGGTTAATATATTAGTATTCTTGTATTTTATAAATAGTCTCCATTGGAGACATTGTAGGAATAGAAAAATGTGGTATGATTCTACCTATTTTGTGTTTCTTCTTCTTCCCACTCGTAACTTTTGGAGTTGCTGACATTCTTAAATTATTGTATATACTTTTCAATCTGTGTTTGTCTTCTCTATTCCTCCCCCACCGAATTTCTAGAGTTGTTGCCATCCTCGAATTGCCCATTATCAAGATTCAAGAAATAAGGATTCGATATCATCAGTTAAGAAGCTAGGATTAACGAAGTATAAAAATTATGTCTTATATACCTGTGCTCAAATATATTCTTAACCCAAACTTAATCTGATGCGTGAGAGCCAACCTATAAAGCTTCTACACCAAAATGCCTTTTAGCTACATTCAGGATAAAACTCAATATTTTAATGTGCCTTAGTGGAGATAATCCTAAGTTATTTAAAGAGGAGTAAAATGTCAAAATAATCTCCTGTTTGTTTACATGGGGTCCATTTTAATAAGATTCTATAAAAGTGCCAAACTAGTCCCTGGATTTTCTAAATTCAGGCTAAAATAGTTCTNATCAAAAAATCTCCTGTTTGTTTACATGGGGCCATTTTTAATAAGATTCTACAAAAGTGCCAAACTAGTCCCTGGATTTTCTAAATTCAGGCTAAAATAGTTCTCTGTGGGGGTTATTTTAGCTCATATTAAAAGAGTGTAGGGCCTAAATTGACACTTTTCTATTTAGAAGAGGCTACAACAAACTAGAAATCGTTGAGTTTCTTCAGCTTTCTTTAGAGCTTGTTTCTTCCTATGAAATTCAGGTACCTGTGCGCTGATGTTATACTGAATTTTTTTGCAGGCTTTGATTCGTCTTTCTACTCTCTCTAAAGNTATATTAAAAGAGTGTCGGGCCTAAATTGACACTTTTCTATTTAGAAGAGGCTACAACAAACTAGAAATCGTTGGCTTTCTTCAGCTTCCATTAGAGCTTGCTTCTTCCTATGAAATGCTGATGTTATACTGAATTTTTTTGCAGGCTTTGATTCGTCTTTCTACTCTCTCTAAAGAAAGGGGTGATGCCTATGCAAATGCAGACGCAAGAGTTTGCCTCCAACGTACGGTTTGATTCTTTACAGACATAACACTAGTCAATTTTTACATGCATGCTATGATACCGTCTTACCAATGCATGAAAAGGTGAATTTTACTTTTTCAAAGTTAAAATTGTGGTATTTTGGCAGTGCTATGAAAGATTTGCGTGGTATAAATGTAAAAGGCAAGGTTTAGGTGTTAGATATGTAAATACATGGGAATTGAGTGGTAAGTTATTTAACAAATAACATGTATAATCTTTAATATAAATTATATGAGAACATCTTGATGTAATTTATATTATTAGGGGGCAAAGACGAGCATGTTCAAAATTATATAACATTACTTACATACCACATAATTTTTATGAATTACATATCTAATATCTGAACTTTAATAATTATTTATATTACCCTTTAGATTCACAATCACCTCATATATGAAAATGTGTATTTTACTTTTAAAAAGTTAACGTAGTAGTATTTTTGAGGCAATGTTAAAGATTTAGGTGTTATATAAATAAATATTAAATTTTTGGAGTTAGAGATGTACATACATAAAAAAAAAGTTATGTATGTAAATCTTCCAAAATTAAATGTTCAAAATTAGAAGAAATTTAATTTTTTTGTCGAAACAATTAGTTTGTTTTGTTATATTTTAGGGAAATGTACATACATAAGACAATATTTTTATGTTTTTACATACCTAAAATGTAAAGTTTATTATATTTATGTTTATGACACTTTGGAGTTATAAATACATTCCCTGTCAATATTTTGAGCAAATAGGCTGAATGTCTTTTCCTTTGCTTTCATTAAAACCTTACGGTCTGACAATAACGGTGAATACATGTCTCATGAGTTTCAAGCATTTCCTGATTGATAATGGCGGTGAATACATGTCCCATAAACAATCTATTTTAGTTACATAATATTCATTATAATATAAATTAAGTAACTTAATTAATACATATTTATAATCTAAATATTCAATAAAAAGGAAAAAATCCGCGCAAATATAATATTTCCTTCTTTGCAGCATTGCGAAGAAGGAAACTCTTTATTCAGGCTTATTTCATTTATTCCTGATTGATATTCTCATATCTAAATTCTTATTTACATACAAATCCAACATCAAGTCTGATATTTACTTTTATAATACTTTAATGTCATAAATTTATGTATGAAAAATGAATGTTTCATTTTTTAAATGTTAATAATAATGATATTTTTGGTGAGATTAAAGATTTGAGTGTTAATCATGTAAATATGAAANTCATCCCTTTGCAAATCAAAATGTTTATAGCTTCATATTTCTCACTTTTCAGCATGGGAAGTAGTGCTTGTCTAATTTTCTCATGCCATTATCTCACTGATTCATATTTTTCTCCTCCAGAAAAGGTCTGAAGTTGTGATCCCCTACTTGAATGAAAGATGTATATTTCTAGTTGGTAAGCTTCTTGTCTGATCAATTTGCAACATGTTTTTATTTTATTACCCTTTAAAGTTCGGATCACCATTTTACATGCTTAAAATTCAGAAAAGCGTCGGTGTAGTCCCTGAATTTTTGAAAGGAGCAAACCCATACTCTATAGAAGTGCTAAAATAATTCCCAGATTCTTTTAATAGAGGCCAAAACTGTCACCCATGGGTATCATTTGAGCCTATATTTTAAGAATCTGGGGATTACTGTAACACTTTTAGCACTTTACTCGTTTAAAATTTGACCGTTGAACTGGCATGCTTTATTGATAGGAATGATGGGATCTGGGAAGACTACAGTTGGAAAGATATTATCAGAAGTATTGGGTTATTCTTTTTTCGACAGGTAGGTTTGTGGATATGAAATAGAATATTTTTTTCACAGCCTATTTTAGATAAATACATGACATATTTTCTCTTGATTGGGTATGCTTACCTATTATTACTATCAGCGATAAGTTAGTGGAGAAAGCAGTTGGAATGTATTCTGTTGCTCAGATCTTTAAGGAGCGCAGTGAGGCATTCTTTAGAGACAAGGAGGTGAGTTTCCATTGCATTCTTCAGTAGATTTTTTCAGATTTCAATCCATCAGCTAACTAAAAATCTCAATTCATATTGTGCTAATTTTTAATGGGGAAATTTACATACCTAGCTTACAATACTTATGTATTTACATATCTCCCACCTAAACTTTCATATTTACATATATAACACTTTGGCGCATTAAACCTATGCATGAAAAGGCGTATTTTAATTTTTAAAAAGCAGTGATATTACTTTTTTTGTATGTTATATTAAAATTTGAATGTTTTGTGTGTAAATATGAAAGTTCTGGTGTGAGATATGTAAATACAGAAGAATTGTGTGGTATGTGTGAAAATGCCCTTGTTAATAATTCTAACAGNATTTTTTTATGTTATATTAAAATTTGAATGTTTTGTCTGTAAATATGAAAGTTATGGTGTGAGATATGTAAATACAGAAGAATTGTGTGGTATGTGTGAAAATGCCCTTGTTAATAATTCTAACAGCCTACTCTCCATTTTTTATAGAGCAAAGCTCTTAGAGATTTGTCCTTGATGCGGCGATTAGTTGTCGCCACTGGCGGCGGTGCAGTTATTCGACCCATCAACTGGTACTGCACTGCAGTAAACACCATGCAAAAAATAACTAGCAGTTCTGATCAAATTGCTAATAGANTTTATTTATTTTTTTTTTAAAAGGTGTTTCTTGTGTGAGCTCTTCTGTGTGTAAACAATGCATTTCACTCTGTAAGATGTATGATTGGAAAGTGCAGCAAATGAGCATATTATTGATTAATTTATGATTTTTAGATTTTGATTGTATGTTTTTAGAAATAAAGAATATATATTAACAAAATTGTTTAAAATGTATGGCTTCAATTTTGATTGCATGATAACACGTCTTTAGCTCCTGTGACGGACAAAATTAGAGAAAGTCGTCTTAGATGGTTTGGTCACATTAAACGTCGACCATCTGATGATCAGATTAGGAGAGTCGATGTTTTAGATTCGACTTGTGTTAAGAAAGGTAGAGGTAGACCTAGGAAGACTTGGGTTTATTGTATAAAAAATGATTTTAATTTACTAGAACTAAATGAAAATATGACACTAAACAGGAGGCAATAGAGAAAAAGGATTCATGTAGCCGACCCACCGTAGTGGGATTAAGGCTTTGTTGTTGTTGTTGTTGATAACACGTCTTTAGGTATCTGCCACTGCAATTTTCTTATATCCAATGAACTTAAAATGAAATTAAAAAGAAAGATTTACATGCTTGCTACTCAATTCTGGTGTAATTACATAACAAATACCTAAACTTTAGTTTTTACATACATGCAAACTTACCTATGCATAAAAAAGGTCTATTTCCTAATTTAAAATTTTAAAAAATGGATATTTTCTATGTGATATGAAATATTTGTGCGGTATGGATGTAAAAAAGTAAAGTTTAGATGTTAGATATGTAAATATATTGGAATTGGGTGGTAAGTATGTAAATGTCCCAAAAAATAAACAAATTTTTTTCTACAAATAACTTTGAGATTGCAGTTTAACTTATGATGTCCACACGAATGGGCTTAAGGGCAGCTACAAATAGTTCTCTCGATCGAAGCCTTTTCAGGCTAGCTCAGCAGGACGAGTCTCTACCTCCTCCAAAGATGTCAGGAATTATGCCAATGATGTGTCTTGTGTGGGCTTGGACTGGCTCTTTTGATATTTCCTCCACTTAAGCCTCACTTATTGATGGGTTGTTGCTCATGGAGCCACAAACTCCTAAAGTTTCTTAACCTTGCTTGATCAGCTCTTCGACCAGGCCTTGTAGGTGTCAACATTCTTCCATGTCGTGCTCATGGTCTCAATGGCAGACATAGTGATTCTTTGGATCATAGAGATATTATCTGATCTTCATTTGGGGCACTCTCTTAAAATAATCTTTATGTTGAATTACCTCACTATCTCGCCCATCAAAACTCTAAAGAAGTTGTCTTAGGTACTTCGTCGTTGTCAGAAGGTTGTATTGAGTCGACCATTGGTCAAGATATCTAGCCTGACCTCCTCGTTGGTATGTTTTATCTGTCACTCTATGGTCCTAGTGTGGCTAAGCGCCTTAATATCGAGGTTGTTAGGAAGCATGTGAATTTACCTCCTCCATTGTTCTTGGGGGGGCCCTCTTCAAGGTGATGTGTAGAGAACTCTGCTATGGTGGAAACAGGATTGGAGTTATACTTCTCGGCTGATATGTGGTTATCAGGGCCAACTCCAATAGCTTGTCTAATGTTTTCGATCGGTGCAGACCCAACGTGTATTGGAAGGGTTCTTCTTTCAATCCATGAGCTAGGGCAGCATGAAAGACTACGATTTCCAAGTTTCGAACTTCCAACATATCCTTTTGAAAGTGTGTGATGAATGAGCGAAAACCCTCGGTCTATCTTTTGGCTGATCCATAGAAGGGCTTGTGAGTTCTTTTGAGGCTTATGGGTGTTGCAAACAACTTGCAAAAATCTGCATGAAATTGACAATGAAGTGATTACTCTTTGCGGTAACTCATTGAACCATCCGAGGGCCAACGCCTTAGCGTGATAAAAATGAGATGACATTTTAGTATGTCGGTGATCCTCAGTAAATACACATTCAACTCAAACAAGGCTATGTGGTCACTTAGATAGGTCTGTCCCTTATAGAATTCCAGTGTCGGGATCTTGAATCCTTATGAGGGCTCAACCTTAGAGATTTGCTGAGAGAATACATTCTCAGGCTATTGGGGCACCTCAGTTGGCCTGAACCAATGTCTATCAATCGATGCTAACTTAACACTGTCGAATTACTGTGATTTCTCTTTTCAAAGCCGGGGGACCCCTTGTGTTGTTGGTGTCGACCTTTCAACTCGGGAGTATTGTTCTCTTCTCCGGGTCAATGTGACTTGGATGACGTCCAACATTTAATCCTTCAACTTTTTAATCTATTGGACTACCAATTCGCGGCACACTTCATATTGCAATGTCTCTGTTGCGACTTTTTTCTTCTTGGGTTACTTCTCTTCTTGTTGGTGGCATTATATGCAGTCATTGCACTTTTTAAAATGTTGAATCATGATTTGTCCAAGAATCACACCCAATGAGTAACTCATGATAAGGAGATAGAGAGAGGTGTGAACAGTAACAAATAGTAATATATTTTGTCTTATTCATAAAATCATATCCATATTTATAAGGGAGACCGCACAATGTGATGATATTACATTTTTGCCTCTACTTTAATGGAGTCTCTACTATGATATTTCTAATATTTTTCATGTATGAGTTTGTCATTCGGTTGCTTTTTGGCATTGCTGGCTAAGCTTAATCTTCTTCAGACTGGCAGGATTAATCCTATCAGCTGAGTTTAGTTGGCAAGGTCAGCTTGGTCGTCTGAGCCTGGTCAACATGAGTCAATTGGTTGATTTAGTTTTGTCTGTTGATCCTCGATAACCGGCGAGAGACCTCTGGACGTCCACGAGATGATTGGAGATGCTGATGAACTGGATCTTCCCTTAGATCAGGTTTTTTCTAGGGGTTGGCTAGGATGCCTCTTTGTCTCATTTCTGACCGAATGATTTGGGTTCAAATCATTTGATATTCTTTTTGTTCTTCACGTGGTTGAGTCGGCTTTGGTCTTGTTGGCTTTGACTAGCATAGCTTCACTCGGCCGGGCAATTGGACGTCACAGTTTTTTGTTTGTGGACTCTCTTTCATCATACTCTTTTCTTTACGATAGTCAAATCTCATCGTGATCAACACAGACGGATTTTTTTTGCACACTTATTAAAACGTGAAAGTTCTTTGAACGTATAATGATTTGGAGTTTTACAATACAAATTCTGATTTGTTTTGTAGATCAAAAGGAATTCAAAAGCACAAACTATTAAAAAAACACATTGTTTTAGTTTAATCTCCTTCGGCTCAATGTTGGGTTAAATTTTTTGCACACACATGATAGCAAGTATATTCTACAATTCATATATGACTTTCAAGTAGACTTCACTTTCATAATTACGATGTAAGTTGTCGAGCCGATGCAAGCTCAACTTGTCACCAAGCTTGTGCGTCGAGTTTATTGAGCTAAGAGCTTGAACTCAAGCTAAAACTCAAGCGTATTTATTAAATGAGCTTGAGATCAAGCTTGTCGAGACTCGATTCATCAGCTCGCGTGCTATCTTGACTAGCCGATCAATGGTCGCGTCGAAGCCTTCTCCGACTAGCTGTCATGATATTTTTCCTTATTCTCCAACTACTGATACCTTCTCTGGTGATTTTCAGCTCGAGCTCGCGAGCTGGCTCACGAGCATGCTTTCATTATTGCGGGTCAAGCTTGAGCTTATATTTTGTTAAACGAGCTGTGCTCAAGCTAGACATGACTTGAGCTCTACTCAACACATCTACACCCTGTTCATAATCAACACATGTTTCATCTTTCAAGCTAACGACAGGCACAAACAACTATCCCATTTGTTTAACGAGTCGAACACCAGCAACAATTGACAATATTTGCATGCCCAGCTGTATTTATGATGTAGCTGCCAAAATATATATGGTGAGACCCACAGAGGCCACCTGCTTTGATGCCTTAGTGCTTGGATGCATTAGGAAGAAATTCATTCAAGATTCTGTTTGTTAGCCTGCTTTGCTTTGGATGGAATGATTTGTAATGCATTTGAAATATCAATCAATTTGTTTGGACAAATGTGTAATATGCTTCTTGCTTTGGACT